>OLKM01001259.1:58466-60966 GCA_900291075.1 Melanogrammus aeglefinus | reverse complement strand
CACAAACACCTACACAAGTGAACACAAAGACACACAGTGAAGATATAAACCCTGTTTCACAACGGGAAGTACAGAAATAGAGACCTGAACGATCCTCACAGACATGACAGCCTTTATCTTTTGATTGAGGAAAACAAACAGACACAAAGTAGACTACTAGCTGAACACACACTGCGCACTGCGGTGGCTTTGCCATGGTGTCCTACACAATGTCAGGCTTAAACAAAACAAACTCCACAACTTTCCACCGCATTGATTCATTTTCCAACGACTGGCACCAGAGCCTTGGCATCTATGCTTTCCTCTCTCTGTCAGATGGTGTCTCTCTCTGCTTCTATCGTTTAAGCTCCATGACTGTGAGCCTCTCTTTCCAGGCAAACCCTAAAGCAGTGGGTCGTCTGTCGGCCAGCCCTCCTCATCACGTTGGGGAGAGAGAGAGAGAAAGAGAGAGAGCGAGCAAAAAAAGCCCCCTAAGAAGAGCCAGGCCCCCAATGTGAGACAGAGACAGAGAGAGAGAGTGTGTGTGGAGTGCAGCTCATCCACAGTGGATGTAAATCACCGGATTATTGGTTTTATGAGCGTGGCCCGTGTGAAAATAATTGCTAATGTTCCAAGAGTAACCAGTGGAAAGGTGCTTAATGGGGCCATTCATGAAACTCTGATTGCGATACATGGAACGTATCCAGGCCTCGCCCCGATGGGGGTTTTACCGCCGCTCGTAAACGCGGCCCAGTCGGTGTGGCTGTGGCAGGAATTACAATGTTGCTGGGAGAGAGAGAGAGAGAGAGAGAGAGAGAGAGAGAGAGAGAGAGAGAGAGAGAGAGAGAGAGAGAGAGAGAGAGAGAGAGAGAGAGAGAGAGAGAGAGAGAGAAAGAAGTATATAGAGATAGAGGGAGAGGGAGAGAGAAAGAGAGATACAGAGAGAGACAAAGAGGGGGAGAGAGAGAAAGATATGCCTTCAGACAGATACCCATCACTGACAGAAATGATACACTATGTAACATGTATAGGATGCACACACACACACACACACACACACACACACACACACACACACACACACACACACACACACACACACACACACACACACACACACACACACTGTATAAATACTGTATATCAGTGCATGAGAAAGCCTATCCATATGCTCAACTATCTTCCATAGATGATGACAAGCCCCAAGCAGTTAGGCTGTCATCAGCCTGACAGCATGACACATGCCCCAAGCCACGATAGCACAACAAGCTACGACCACACACAAACACACACACACACACACACACACACACACACACACACACACACACACACACACACACACACACACACACACACACACACACACACACACACACACACACACACACACACACACAGATACAATCCCCTGTATATACTGTACATGCAAGCTCACATGGATGTGGCTGGCTTTAGCCCACGCTAGCTGGAGCTGTCTGCTCCACTGCTCATCATAACAGAGATATCACCTGCTGTGGCCTCAGACATGAGAGAGGGAGACATATAACGGAGGAGAGAGAGAGAGAGAGAGAGAGAGAGAGAGAGAGAGAGAGAGAGAGAGAGAGAGAGAGCGAGAGAGAGAGAGAGACAGAGAGAGAGAGAGAGAGACAGACAGACAGACAGAGAGAGAGAGAGAGAGAGAGCGAGAGCGAGAGAGAGACACAGACAGACAGACAGACAGACAGACAGACAGACAGACAGACAGACAGACAGACAGACAGACAGACAGACAGAGTGAGAGAGAAAGAGCGAGAGCGAGAGAGAAAGAGAGCGAGAGAGAGACAGCGGTAGAGAGGGAGGGAGGTTTCTGTCCTCAGCTCTAATGATAAACCGCTGCTTGCCTGTCTTTCAAGCCTCGCCACATCTTTGGTCTACCCTATTCCCATCCGCTCACCAGGAGCCCACAAATAGCCAATTGGCCGTCCTCATGGCCCCGTAACCATGCAGGCATGCATGGCCGAGCCTGCTCATTTTCCACGGCTCTCGCAGCGTGTGTGTGTGCCGGCGTGTGTGGTGTAGTTTGTGTGCACCGAGATTAGGAGGTAGCGATTATTGTGTTTTGTGTGTGTGTATATGAATGTATGTGTGTGTTTGTGTCTGCACGCAGGTCATAAACATCTACACATGGCATGTGAGTTGCCTTGTGGTTTTTTTAGGCTGGGTGAGCGTGTCGGTCAATGTTTCATTTTTTAATGTTTGTGGGTGCATATATTACAGTATGCCTAACATGTACGCCTTTCTCAGACAAATTCATACACACACAGACACAAACTCTCTAGCATTATGTGTCTCACAGAACTTCCTGGAACGCACCGCTACATCTTGTGAGCACATGAAATTAGCCACATTATTTTTCACTCCATTTCACACCACCACCACCATTTTGTCCCCCGGCTCATGTCTCTCTCTCTCTCTCTCTCTCTCTCTCTCTCTCTCTCTCTCTCTCTCTCTCTCTCTCTCTCTCTCTCTCTCTCTCTCT
>OLKM01001259.1:24403-44403 GCA_900291075.1 Melanogrammus aeglefinus | reverse complement strand
TAAAATAAAACATGACATCACACATTGGACTACAGGTGTAGTCAGACCCTCTGCAAAACAATATTTCAAGGTCAATGAAAAGACGTGCCTTGAAAATCTGCCAGTACTTTAGACTGATAGTTGATTGATGATTGTTATAGCTACGATATGTACACTTAAAGAAAGCAAGAAGTAATGAATAAATTGGAGCTTACGAGCTTGAATGTTTAATGTGAAAAGTAAAAAAAGAAACAAAGAAAAAAAGGGCCTACATACACATGCTGCTTGTGCTGATGTATGCGGATGCACAGATCTGAAGGATGAAACGCACTTGTGTATGTGCACACGTGTACACATTATTACAAACGCTCAGGTCGAGTGAGCAATTTAATAGGGAATTTACATTTGTGATGGGGAGCGCTGCTTAGCTAAAATGTGTTGATATACAAGCTGCAATTTCCTTTCATGCGAGTGTAAATCGTGTGAGGAAATGCAAAGTGCCTATGCAGATTTTTCGGTGAATGGAAGTGTAAAAACACACTGTTCCTCCAGGCATTTCCTTCCTAATCGCTCCCTCTGTGATGTTTCTCCACCACTGTACCGGCCCACTTGAACATTTGTCCATGTTAATTATTAATGAGCAACATCTTGCAGGCTCCGGCCAACTTCTTAAATTAATGAGCGGAGGGTAGTATCGTAAGAACCCTCCCAATTAAACGTCAGCCTGGTTGGACGGCAGCCAATCAAGCATACATGTGTATGACATCAGATTTGAGTGCAGTGGGTGCGTGCGTGTCCATGTGTGCATTTGTCTGTGTGTGTGTCTGTGTGTGTGTGTCTGTGTCTGTGTCTGTGTGTGTGTGTGTGTGTGTGTGTGTGTGTGTGTGCATTGTGTGCTGTGTGTGTGTCTGTGTGTGTGTGGTGTCTGTGTGTGTGTGTGTGTGTGTGTGTCTGTGTGTGTGTGTCTGTCTGTGTCTGTGTGTGTGTGTGTGTGTGTGTGTGTGTGTGTGTGTGTGTGTGTGTGTGTGTGTGTGTGTGTGTGTGTGTGTGTGTGTGTGTGTGTGTGTGTGTGTGTGTGTGTGTGTCGTGTGTGTGTGTGTGCTTACTTAATCTCCCCTCATATGTGTCTTGGGGAGCAGGTGCTTTATTAAATTCGCTCAGATCTTCCCTTAACACGCTCCCTGCTTTGACACTGGAGCTTTAATCAGGTTTTATTCTACAACATCAATGAGATGCTGGTTCCTGCTCCCCTGGTGACAGGAATGGGGAAGCGTATAAAATATGTATGGTCTGGTCTCGGAGAACTCCCACAGAGGAGGGCAGAGCAGCTCTGGTTTACAGAAGGGCTGAAACAGTGGTGGGATACTGCTCCTAAAATAGGTTACATCCTCTAGAGTTGTGCCATTAGACTCCAACTGGAGCCACAGTAGCATTTTTTCTATTAATGCGTTGTACAGTACATTAAGAAGAGTAAATTGTAAAAAATATTCATTCATAGGCCTAACATATGAAGACTATACAACGATCAGTCTATACCACGTGTTCTTCATAAGGGCAACGATGGAGAACATAATTAAACAATCATCCAATTGCCAATTTGGAGGGGATAGTTGACTGATTTATTTTTTTAATTCCTTTCCTGCCTCAGCACAATAAGCATTATATATATTTGTTTCATATGTTTTGAGAAAAAAAAGCTTTTTCTTTCATCCTGTTTGAAGTGATATACGTTTGGACAGGCAATCGTGAAGTAAATA
Source organism: Melanogrammus aeglefinus (assembly GCA_900291075.1). Taxonomy (NCBI): domain Eukaryota; kingdom Metazoa; phylum Chordata; class Actinopteri; order Gadiformes; family Gadidae; genus Melanogrammus; species Melanogrammus aeglefinus. The sequence continues at coordinate 42,667 of OLKM01001259.1, read as the reverse complement.
CATACCATGTGCTATTTAGACATGTGATCAGTCACATTTCCAGGTACCTCAGGTGACATTAAAGCCCTTCAAACTAATCTATTTAATAGCCAACATCATGAGGCAATCAATTCAAGCCAGGAAACCACAGCTTTAACTAGCATCATTTGCAGAGGGGCCTCCATCTGAAAATAAGTGGCTTCCTCTGCCTTTAGATCCACTGGAAGATTTGTAGCGTAGTGTGTAGTGGGACGGCACACACACACACACACACACACACACACACACACACACACACACACCACACACACACCACACACACACACACACACACACACACACACACACACACACACACACACACACACACACGCACATGAAAGGTTTGCACATTCAGGTGAGGCTCAGAGTTTCATATACAAGGTCAGTGAGGAATCCAGCTGTCCTTCGAATCAACAAAACAAAACCGATCAGACAAGCACTAGCCTCCCATCTGCAAGTTTGCCAAGAGTGTGAACAAAATGATGATTTCCCCTTCTGCTGTTCATCTCACAGAGACAGACTCTGTGCGATGAGACTTCTCGTTAGCCCTTCACCCACGGCTGCATGTTGAAGGTCATGAGTCACAGGTGCAAGACATTAGTTGACCTCCTCTCGGCCACCGCCGATACATTCCTGGCCGAGAGGAGGGGCTCACTGCAAAGACCTTGTGATTACAAGCCCTGCCTATTGATGGTGTTTAGACCTCAAAGCACTTATGCTTGAACAACACCTGGATCTTTACTGAATACCAATGTTTAAGCTAGCTCTGACACGGTCATATCATGCGATGATGACATAAACAGAGAAGGAGAAACGAGAATTGTAGAAGTTGTAAAAAGGCAAAGAATTGAGAGGGACCCCGAATAATAGGAGTGGTATTATCTCTCAGTAGTTTGGAAGAAGTCCAGGCCCTGTAGACAAGGGAGCCTAGTTGACCTTTAAACTTTTATTCTGCTGCACAAGGGCCACCCTACATCAGGCTACATCCTAGAAAACATTGCTTGAAACAAGAACATTCCCAGCAAACTTCACTTAATGAGCTCACTTGTATTTGGTAGGATAGTAAAAACACTGATTATAAAATGTGTGTGCAAATCAATCGACTGAACTTAATTTTGATTGCTTTAATAAAGCTTGGTAATCATGTAGGCGAGGAGGAAGGACAAAGGGAGACTATGGCAGAGGAATCCATTTGAGGAATTGAATAGAGCCAGTAGGGACAGAAATAACAATGCATAAGGCAACAGAAAGCATAAACACTGGAAATTATTCAGACAGAAAGTTGTGCCATTCACAGCCTTGGCGCAAACACAGACTGAACATGACTGCAAACACCACACACACACGCCCACAAACAAGCATGCATGGACACACACACAAACATATCCATGCACACATATACACAGACCACACATACACACACAAACATACCACACTCACACACCAAAATGGCCTATTGCTGTGTGGTGTGCGTGAGGCGATGGCATCTCTGGAGTGCAGTGCAGTCTTCCAGCCTACTCAATATTGCATGAGCCTCTGCTGGAGTTGAACTCTGCCTTTTGTTTTTGTGAAGCAGCAGAATAAATAGTGCGTAGCACAGCATCATAGGGACAATTAGATAAACAGCAGCGTAGGGTTTCACCAGACGTTCTGCTGCTAATCACCGCCGGCCACTGACAGAGCAGCACGCTACGCTACAATTAAATCCTCGCTATTTATTAACGTGTAAAATAGGGCCTGGGAATGGAAGAAAGGGGGGATTAAAGATATATTTTCATGCTAAATGTGTCACATGCGCACTGAACACGCCTCACTTAGCAGCCAAACCCGAGAGAAACAGACACACAGAGAGAGAGAAAAAGGGAGAGTGTGTGCGTGTGTGCGAGCGTTCCCGTTTGTGCGTGGGTGTGCGTGCCTGCGTGCGTGCCTGCGTGCGTGCGCGCGTGTGCTGAGTCAGATTTTGATACAGTGCGAGGGATATTTGAAATAATAAGTGATGCACGACAGCGGATTTGAAAAGGGATTTATTTGGTTCAGAACCAGTGACTCATTCTTTTTTCTTCCAGCCAAAGCTCATCTGTCTGTGTTAATACCCCCCTAGAAGAATACAGACGCAACCCTATGGAAGATATGAGTGTGTGAGTCTGTCCGCCCGCGAATGGATGCGTGTGCTCGCCTGTGTATGTTTATGCGCACCTGAACACGTGTCTGTATATATGTGTACCGTGTGGGTATGTGTACAAGTGGTATCAGCCATGCCTCTGTTTAAAAGGTGTACACCTTGAGGACTTGACGATATCATGTCCAGTAAATAGCAGCTTCTCAGGTATCCCTTCAATCAAAGGTCTGATTGAACAAAGGTCTCCTGTATAGGCACCTTACTGGGAAAGCCGGTAGGTCGTCTCCATTATGTGGCACCGTAATGTGGCCCACAAATCATATTAGACAGCAGACCAACCCTCCATTACCTTTGAACCGAGACAGTCAGTCTAATCAGCCTGCCGACCGCCAGGTGATGGAACACCGTGGTGGGGAGGGGTTAAAAGGGTGGCCATCATTGCTCAGCAGGGGTCAACGTATGAGGGATGAAAACAAACGGTTTTAACTAACTTTGCTCTACATGTTGACTGAGTCCGGCTCTGTTTACGTGTTCGATGGAGAACGTCTGGCGGCGGTGACGACACTGAGGTCGGATGAATCGTGACGCTTCACAGACAGACATCTCCACCGTGTCAATTTATACAGACTCTTGGAGACGTCCAGGTCTCACACACGGGGCCCGCAATTAAGCCTGTGGCAGGGACGCATACTTCATGATTAGTCAACAAGTGACAACACTACAACCGCAATTAGGCTACTCATCCATTTCGCTCCCACATTAAGTCATGTCTTTTTTTTTATATGATTGTACTCGTCGGAAGCAGATGCAACAAGTGCATGCTAATGTAGTAATTAAACAGGGGGAAGAACATAACAACAACAACAACAACAACAATAACAACAACAGCAGCAGCACCAGCCCTGCCACCTTTGAAGCAGCGAGCGCGTAATTCATTAGCATCTGCTGTAAGCGTATTAATCATCTAACGCGCAATTAGCAAGCTGTTACCATTGGCGGCTGGTATGTAAATATACTCCTGCCGTAATTTCTTCCTGAGATAATAAAGGAAAGATTATGAAAATGAGCTATGCCAATATGTAAATGATCCGCTCGCTCGTTAATTGCTATTCCACTATATGGAGTTGGAGCGTTGCGAGCGACAGAATGGAGGGGCGCTCCCTGGGCTCAGCCTGCCTTTGTCAGGGAGAGAAAACGACTCTTGGCGCTAAACAGCAGTTTTAATGGGACTACTTTATGTGCTGCTTCGATGCCCTCCATCATCCGCTCTACGGAAGATCAACATCTGTAAAGCCAGGGTTGTGTCCAGCTGGGCAGAAAGAGGAGGAGTGGAAGGGAGTGGGGGGGGGGGGATTTGTGTGTGTGTGCGTGTTCGTGTGGGTGTGTGTGTTAATGTAAAAATAAATATTTACTCATCATATCCGACAATGCACTGTAGTGCATGAATTGACTCTTAAATAATAATGAAATAAAAATAATCACAAACAGCCAAAAGGGAGTAAAAGGCAGTCTTTTCATTAGCAAATTAGGCTCCACTGCGTACATTGGCCGCTCCGTGGCTAACGCTTCACTAACAGGATATCCTGCCACGCCGGGAGGATTTTCTGCCAATTGGTCCAACGTTGATTTCAGAGTGAAGCCATTCACGTATCCTGACACACGGGCTCATGAAGCCGGAAGCCAACATGTCGCCCCACCTACAACGCCCCCCGGTGCTAATCTATGCGCCGCAGACACACGGGAAGCCATTATGGCCCTGAACACGAGCTGAGGCTTGCGGCTTATACGCCACTCCTCGCCAGCGGTGCGGAGAGGAAAGAGGAGACATCCTTCATTTTTTCATCCGGCAGTTGTCCTCTCAGCTCGTGATAGATCGTGACAGGCGGCAGGGCGGTTGGCGCTATTTTTTTATGTTTTTAAATGGATCTGTGTCAAATAGCATCACCGGCTATGTAGTTAGCCCCCTGTTCACCTTGTTAATGACAATGCATCTTTTTTCTCTGGGCAAAACCAAAGCCTGACGTTTGGTGAGCGTCACTCCTGGGCGTAATTGAGGCAGGAACCTTGAGCGTCACTGAGAAACATAGACAACAGCAGCAGGCTAGTGGAACAAGCCATTGAAGCACTGTTCACTTCAACGCCATTGCAATGTATCCGTTGCAAACTTTCACACACAATGGAAGCCTGACGTGCCCATCAGGGTTGAACGTGTCTGAACACACACACACAGTTGTTATTACACGCTCAAACTCACAAACACATGCGCGCGCGCACACACACACACACACACACACACACACACACACACACACACACACACACACACACACACACACACACACACACACACACACACACACACACACACACACACACACACACACACACACACACCCTGTTATAACGCACACACAAACCAGCCAACCAACCTGCTTGTGGTTCTGGGCCACAGCAGCTCATTAGATTATGAGGATTAGTGACATCCTAAGTGGCTTCACCATCGCCGCCCCCACCACCACCACATCTCTAATCAACAAGCGGGTGCACGCAGGCCCCTGGTGGTATAATGAAATACGCATGGCCACCGCCGTGTCATTCCCTCCACATGTTTCGCCTCCGTGATGCAGCGCGGCGGCGTTGATTTATCGATGCGTGCCGAGTTACGACGGGGAGGGAGCTAGCGTAGCGAGGGAGCCCACGCACCACAACAGATGTGCATCGCAGTGCACGTCGTCTTAAATCATTTGCCATTTGCACCCCCCCCCCCCCCCCCTCCAGTGGATGGTTCTGATCTGGGTGGGAGGTTGAGAGGAGGAGGGAGGTGCATTTACATTAGATTACAAACACATGACACATTGACGGAATCACTCTGTATCGTCAGTGCTCCCCTTTAACCTTAGCATTCACATGCGTTTTTGGATATTCATTGATTACTAAACCACACACATTTCATTTGTCACTTCGATCATAGCGATACTGGATATTGGTCTTGCAGAACTAGATGATTCGACAATATCATTTTACTCTTGTGAGTCGGTTCCCTGCGAGTTAAAGAAATCTGATCGGGGTAAGTCAGAGCAAGATCGCTTTTAAGTTTTCAATGCTCCTAATGATGAAGGACCATGGGATTAACCCCCAAGTGCCCCCGCTCTGCGCATGAACCACAAACACACTCGCGACCGGGTAGCATTCGGCTGCCACGGGTCTCTGGGGACCAAGCAGCCTACATTGGTATTTTTTACTACTTCCAAATGTTGCATCAGCCAAAATTGCTTACATATGCATGTGTTCTGTTGAAAATTCCGCTGTTACTTTGTAGATATGCTGCAAAACACGTGAAAATCTTTGTGTTTTGGTTAAATCACACGCCACCGGCACATAAAGGCCTATATGGGGCTCCCGTGGAATAAGCCAGCTTTGGCACTTGGTGTTGGACATGAAGCAGGAGTCGCTAAGCAGCTCTCCTTATTGCTGTTGCATGTTTATTTTACATATGTTGATGGTTAAAGCTCTTGAAAGACGCATCCATTTCCTGCCCTTCGGATGTGACTAGAACATTATGCATATGCAGGGATGGGCATGATGCATTTACACTTGTGTTTCTGTCAGACCACCTCCTTATGTGGTTGGACAGATCTGATCACAAATGTTTCTTGGCTACATTCGTAAATTTATTTGATGTGTTTTGGAGACTAGACTAGACTAGACTACTGCAGCACACTCCTGGCCAGCATGTGGCATTAGAATTGTCCTGCTCTTTGAAATGCAGCACCCCTGCTGGAGTTCAACCTACCCATGTTCCACCATGATACCCAAATCCTCTGCGCCCTGCACTGCACTCTGCACCTTGCACCAGTGGATGCAATGGTTTGCACAATGGTGGAACGAGCTACCCCACTGACATCAGGTGAGCTGAAACCGTACACATTTTATGCGTTGCATATGCAGTCTGAGTGCTCGGATCGCATCTTGGCCCATTAACAAAAGAATTATCAATAAAATCTGTCTCTTGTTTCTAAAATGTAGCACTTGGGTTTCTTATTGGGTTATTTTCATGTACACACATGTATTCTTGCAATTTCTAGGATGCATTAACATGGCTGATATACCATGGCTATTTTAAGTCCCTTTTGGTATAAGTCAAAGTTTGTTATTGCATATATATGAAATTAAGAGTAAGACAACCGGTATGTTCATATGAGAAAGTCAGAAATGAATGAAAGGGGCCTATTTCTGTATTTAGAAAAGACTGCATCTGCAAGACATTTAATGGTCAGCGTTTAATAAATCAAGCACATGTTCATTCTGATCAATGTATATTTTTTTCAATAAATACAGCATTTTAATTTCTCATCTCATCTCAATTCAATAGAAAAAAAATGTATTCCATCCTAGCTTCATAAAAAATGTAAAAAATGATCTAAATTTAGATGTGTTTGACGTTTCCGCCACAGTTGTGGCGGAAACACAGTTGCTTCTCAAACGGTGTGATCAATTCCCACTCTCTTCCAGGCCCCATTAGCGGCAATCAATCGCTGTTGAACGGAGAAGGGCGGGGGGGGGGGGGAAGGGGGGTGTCACGTGTTGTCGGAAGCGATTGCTTAAAATAGCAGCGTAGCTTAGCGCTTAGCCCAGCATAATCCACAAGGAAATCAATCGCAACAGTCAGCCTGTATCGTTTTTCCGAGGAGGAAAAGTGTGTTGACGATAAAAAGCGTTTGATGCAGATGTCTTGGGGGGGGGGAGTCAGGAATCAAAGCTAAGTAAAACCCTGCTGGTAGAATAGGTGTGTGGGGGGGGAGAGAGAGTGAGAGAGACAGGAGAGGTTATGCTGTAGTATAGCAGGAAGAGGAAAAGGCAAAGCAAAGGCAGAAAGAAATATGATAAACAAAAGAGTAGGAGGAAGAGACAATGGGTTGGTTTAGAGATCATGCCAGAGAAACAGTGAAAGCCGCTTCACTACCTGCAGTGTTGTAGAATAAATATACTTATACTATACTTTGATATTGTAAAGATGGAATGGCAACAGAATTGTGCTTGCAGTGTCACTGGGGTAAGGCCTGCTGGAGAGGCCTTCACCATGCACCACCCTACTGACTCTACAGTCCTGTCACTTCTGCGTCTGACTGAAGACCTGCTCATCTGTGTGTGTGTGTGTGTGTGTGTGTGTGTGTGTGTGTGTGTGTGTGTGTGTGTGTGTGTGTGTGTGTGTGTGTGTGTGTGTGTGTGTGTGTGTGTGTGTGTGTGTGTGTGTGTGTGTGTGTGTGTGTGTGTTTTCCTTGCCCCTCCACAGACACAACTACACACAGACTGATACCTAACAATGTTAAACAGCAATACATAAACTCACAAGAACGCATGTATAGACATCCCCCGCGCCCCCCGACACACACACACTCTCTCTCTCTCTCTCTCTCTCTCTCTCTCTCTCTCTCTCTCTCTCTCTCTCTCTCTCTCTCTCTCTCTCTCTCTCTCTCTCTCGGGGGCTGCTGGATCCCTTAATAAAACAGGGGTGGGTGAATCGGTGGGGGGCAGTATGTGGAGCCACATTCCCTTCATTCTGGCCCTGATATTTGTCAAGCGCAGACAGCAGCCTCATCAAAGGCAGCCCAAATTCCTGCAGGCCTCCTCAGATCAGAGACTGGAAACACACTCTGACACACCGACACACACACACACACACACATACACCTGACCTTCTCTTACTTTGACTTTGGATTTGAGTGGTCTTTTGTGTGTGTGCGCGTGTGTGTGCGTGTGCGCGTGTGTGTGTGTGAGTTTGTGTGTGTGTTTCTGTGCATGAGTCTGTGTGTCTGTATGCGTGCAAGGACAATATTTAAAGAGTGAGAGCAGATGTTGTGCTACATACTGATAGTAAAATATACAATACATTATTGTCCACTCACAACAAACAAACAAAGCATAAATTATTCTATAAAATAGCAAACACATTATGGGAATTCATATAAATATTGGATCATTTACATTTAGGGCATTTAGCAGATGCTTTTATCCAAAGCAACTTACAACCATTCACACACCGACGGCCGAGTCAACCATGCAAGGCAACAGCCAGCTCGTCGTCAGCAGTTAAGGTCAGGCGGTTTGTTCAGGGACCCCTCGCCCCTCAGCTAGTCAGAGCCGGGGATCTAGCAACCTTCCCGCTCTACCTCCTGAGCTAAGCCGATCAATTGGATGTTGATTACACAATATTGGCAAGTGATATAGCATTCATTGGATAATCTTTACATCTCTCGCCCCTCAATTGAAATCAAAGTCATCTCTCTGTTAGTCTGGACCAACAAGGGAAAACCTACATAGCCAAATCCGATACAATAACTGTCCTTGCAAGCAGCCGTTTTTCAACCGCCGCCACGCCTGACGTTAGTGATGTAAGAACCAGGAGATATAAGGCCAAGCAGTGGACCTCATTGGGGACGTCTCCCTTAAGTGAAGCCATTACAACCTACAGGAGTAGGCCTATAGGTAGTCTGTTGCAGCCATAAGGGGAGCTGTATCCGGCTGAACACATAAACTAACTGGTCGCCGTGTTGGTTCTGTTCGCTTAGCTGCAGGGCTGGTCTTCCCGGAGGCTGCCTCTCTATCAGCGCTATACCGTTAGCATGCGCGGCTGGTTAATTAAAGCCATTCCGCTCCGTGTCACTAGTAGCTCAACGGCATGTGAGGTCATGCTAATTAGCTTAGCGTTGACTGAGCCCGTTTGAAGTGCGCTAAGTAGCGATATAGCTGGCGACTGATACACAAATCTGGGCTCATCAAAGGGATAGGGAGCCAGCCCGAGCCCCTCTGTTTGGCAGGGCGCTCATCAATGATCCATTAGGTTGAGGAGCTCCTCGACAGCAGATTATTGCAGAGGTTTACGCGCTGTGAGGATTATAGGAACAGACACGGGATTGGGATGGGACAGGCTGGAGGAAATACAGGCTGACAAATTGTCTTCAGTCCAACTTATTATATGTAAATGTGCTTCTATTTGTATTTTACGGCTATGTTTGTGGTCACAAGTTAAAATGAATAAATGATGTATTTTCACACACTGAAAATATGATGGTGTGTGTATCCCCACAAGTAAAAACTAAATTATTGGGTGGATACAGGTTTGAATATGGAGAGAAGACACCTCTCCTTGATCCTTTTCTCCGCTGGGCATCAGACTTACAAAACCTAGCTATCTAGGTGGACATTAGCATGCTAGCAGCACGCTGCAACTGCTCTGCTGCATGAAGGGTCAGAGAAATCAAAGCCGCACACATCTGAGGAATACCAGAGAGCGTCTCATAGATTAGCGCCAACGGGTTCTATTGCTAATTAAAGAATATGAGGGGGAAATGGTGGTTGGCTGCTCACCGAAGAATCGGGTGCTGGCCAGTGGTTGGCTGCAGGTAATCAATACCCCCTGTTGGGGGGCGGGGGGGGGGGGGGGGGGGTGTGGGGGACAGCCCCCTGAATTTAAAATTTTAACTATTTTGCTTCACAGAAAATAGGATGAATATTCTACCAGTTTTTAAGGGGGGGGGGGGGGGGCAGATGTGGCAGGATTTTTAGACGGCCTGCACGTCCAAGGAAACCCTAACCCTAAATCATGTGAATGGAAAGTGTTTTTGGCAGTATTAACGGTCAATGAATAATTTATAATATAATAAATATATTCTATTTTTATCCAAACAAAAATACTGTAGCAATTTAAATTTGTTTCAGAATTAAATGTTAAATTCCCAACAGCAATGAACATATTAAATAAGAATTCCACTCAGAGGATCTTTTCGCTTTATTGATCCGTAAAAACACCCCCATCCTCTTATGAAACCAATAAACACGGCAGGATTAGATAATTATCATCACAAGAACAACAGGTGGAGTAGAGGAGCTGGTGCCCGTAGCCCCTGCGCCCCAGCACACCGCTGCACCCATCCTAGGACATCCCCATGGCAATGCAGTGGCTCCGGTTTATAAATCCATCCCCTGCTGCGCCCAACAAACACGACCTTTGGGAGCAGGGCCACAATAGACCGGCTCCTTCTCAAAACAATCCTCACCAGAGTCAATCACATCCAGATCCTTGACAAACAAGTCGGCGTCCCCACAGACTCGACCCTTATTCAGATCCTCTTCGTGCTCTACATAGGAACACACCGCTCAACGCCACACACACCTCCAGTGATGACCCTGGAGAGATAGGTGCCGAGATGGTACCAAAGCTCAACTGGGAGGGGGTAAGAGGCCACTCGGGACGGGGGGAGAGCGTTGCACGTGCCGTGTCTTATTCACAGCTAGCGAGTGTTTTCCCAGGCAAGGAGCACTCCTTCATTTGCCTCTAAATAACAGACTTCTAACGACGGTGTTGCAACACCCCTGGGGAGACGAGTGTGTTCTCGCCATCAAGGAACATTAACCTCTATGTGTGCGCCTGTGTGGATACATACATCTGTTTATACCCCGTGCCTTTCTGTTTCTCTTGTCTGGCCTTTCTGCCAGGAACAACCTTCCACTAACCTTTAAGCCACTGTGAATAATTTAAACCCTATTTTAAATCCTATTTTCATATCAATAGGAGGAGTCAAGCCAGGCAATTATCTTTTATCTGTATACTCAGAGCAAAATATAATAAAGTTTTCCCAGGAGGGGGGCTGCAGGGAGAAGGGTGGGGACGGAGCGCGGAGGCATCAGGCAGCATGTCTCTGGTCCTTTCACTCGCCCGGTCTTTTCTCTGCCTCCCTTTCTGAAGAGGCTTAGCGAACGGAGCAAAGAGAGGAAGACAAAGAGGGGGATAAGTGAACGAGACGGGAACTCAGGGGAGTAGCAGGTGAACCACGGCGGGCGGAAAACAACGCAAAATGGAAGACACTGATGAGTAGAGGAACACTATACGGTAATGTTTTAGAGACAACAAAAAACAATCACTTGCTCATGAACTCGCTGTGTTCCACAGGGGGATGCCGTGATTGGTCACGGGAGAGCGGGGAGTTGATTAGGAACGCCTGCAGCGAATGTATGACTGATGCGTAAACATGACTATGTCACACCGGAGGTGGTTCCAATTTCCGGCCCTTCCAGACCAGTGGCAGGTAGGAAACCTTTCATTTGTGTGACAGAGTGGTAAAGCAATGTAGGAGACTTATGATTCACTAAATGGATGAAACAATGGAGAGGAAATGAGTGGGGGGAAAAAAGAATCCCCCAGTGCTCGCTCTCTCTCTCCACCCCCCCTCTCTCTCTCTCTCTCTCTCTCTCTCTCTCTCTCTCTCTCTCTCTCTCTCTCTCTCTCTCTCACTCTCTCTCTCTCTCTCTCTCTCTCTCTCTCTCTCTCTCTCTCTCTCTCTCTCTCTCTCTCTCTCTCTCTCTCTCTCTCTCTCTCTCTCTCTCTCTCTCTCTCTCTCTCTCTCTCTCTCTCTCTCTCTCTCTCTCTCTCTCTCTCTCTCTCTCTCTCTCTCTCTCTCTCTCATATGTGTTAATCAAACATGCAGTGTTCTTGATTGAAATGGAAAAGAGAAGGACGCACCAAGCAGGAAACACAAAGCACTGAACATCCCCGTAGAAAGCATTCTCTACATTTCGGCTTTTGGAATGTTTTGCCGTTGGAGTATCACAACACATCCCACATCAGTCATCCATTTAAGAAAAAAAAAATAGAGGTGAAGTCCAGGTGAAGAAATGTTTTTGTTTTATTAGAGCGAGTACAAGTACAATTCCAAACCGTCTATTCACACGCATCTCCCTGCTATTTGTACGATCGTGAAAAGGGGGTTTTATGGGATGCGGCTCATAAAGGCCTTGGATCAGATCACACAGGCTCCCATATATTCTCGCCAAAGCCACTTGGGGGAGAGATGCAATATTGAAAAGCCTGGTGTTATTTGAAGTCCTCTACAGAGATGCCCAGAGCCCGGCCAGAGCAATCTACCTCTCATTTCCTCCCTGTTCCAGCAGGCAGCTGCTCCGCTTGGGCCTGGGATGATTGGAAGTGGTTGATGTCAGGCTTATTGTGCAGGTCTTACTTGTTCACTTTGTTTGAATGCATGTGTGTGTTTATGTTTGTATGTGTGTGTGCGTGTGTGTGTGCCTGTGTGCGTAAGTGTGTGCGTGCGTGCGTGCGTAAGCATGCATGTTGGCATAGAATGTGTGTATTTGTCCCGGCTCTCCTGAGCCTTACCCCATGGACAGAAGGAGGAAGTCTGTGTGATTAGGGAGAAACATATTGCAAAGGAAGGTCGAGGGATGGTCAAGAAAGGTCATTCTCGCTTGGTTCTTGCTTCCTGCTTCCGCAATCTTCTGTGCTACACAAGCTAAAATGCTTGAGTTCCAGCAGTAAATCTTTGAAAGGTGATTTAAGAGCTAATTTGAATGTAAGAAGTTAATAGTGAGTGAAATGTGCTGTGAAAATATCTTGTGTTTAGTTGACTGCACCTGACTCTGTTCAAGACGGTTTTGATTTTAGACTACGCCCGTCAACATTCAAACCAATCAGCACATCGCCTCCCTCATTGGTTTAGGTCTTATCTGTCAAACCGATATGTGTGGCGTGATGATCTCAATGAGAGTTGTATAGAGGGAGGGAGCTCTTTGTTAATGCTTTTAAAATTCAACTCATTTCAACTCTTTAAATTATAGGTACAGCCGGAGCAGATATGTAGAGGTATATATACTGTATATGAAAGGAATCTTGACGAGATCTAAGCACAGATTGGCTGAGTGAACTAAAGGCGCGGTCAGAGGAAATATCTAGTCATGTGACCCAAAAGACCCCAGTGTGTGGCATCCACATGTGGTGGTCATCGGAGTGCCTCCTTGTCCTTGTGCCTTGCTCATCGTTACGCCATTGGGACACTAATGGTCACATGAGACGAGCTCCATTAATTATATGGTATGATGAGACACCATTGTAAAATGATTAAGTTAAGAGCTAATTATGTTACCAATGGGCCATTGCTTAGGTTTTCTTAGCCATTACCACATGTTCTACATCGGTACACATACACACAAGCATACACACGTATACGGCACCTTGGCTAAAGCTTGGGGATAGTTAGACACACACATTCACACACAAACACACGTTCCTGACTTGTTTCACAGTCTTTAAATTACACAGCGACTAATTGACCACCAACCTAGTGCAGAATCTATCCCCAGAGTGATTGAGAATGCGTGAACAAGAGAGGGAGAGAGAGAGAGGTAGAGATACAGAGGGAGAGAGAGACATACGGAGAGGGGGAGATATAGAGGGGGGTAGAGAGAGAGTGAATGATTCACAGCTAGACAGAATCGCTATGGGAACCGACTTAATGATGTGCTAAGCATAAAAACATCCCCTCTAATAAGCAGACAATGTTTCTTCTGTATTTTCTTTGCCAAAAGCTCTCCTTCCAAAACACACACAGCACTGTACATCTCTTTGGAAATCCGCCTATTAGACAATTACACTGAAAAGTATAAATATCATTAAGACATATACTCGACTAATTAATTTTAGCACAGGAAAATGTGTGTGTGTGTGTGTGTGTGTGTGTGTGTGTGTGTGTGTGTGTGTGTGTGTGTGTGTGTGTGTGTGTGTGTGTGTGTGTGTGTGTGTGTGTGTGTGTGTGTGTGTGTGTGTGTGTGTGTGTGTGTGTGTGTGTGTTTCTGTGTAAATGTGTGGACGTGGAGGCTGTTGCAGAAATAATAATGATGCATTGAATTTTCTTTTAACTAATTTGCGTTCTACCCATTGGGAGAGGAACAATAACCACTGTCAACTTTTGTATATATACTGTATAGGCTATAGATGGATAGTAAGATATTTCCTGTTAATATTAAAGATAATAAAATTATTTTTTTTTTTTTTCGGCCACGAAAATGACTGTGATTTTGTCTGTCTGTCTGTCTGTCTGTCTGTCTGTCTGTCTGTCTGTCTGTCTGTCTGTCTGTCTGTCTGTCTGTCTGTCTGTCTGTCTGTCTGCCTGTCTCTGTCTTTACTGTGAGTCTGCCTGGAAAGACTGGCAGGGTCACAACAGCCTTCAAAGCTCCATCGGAGGCGCATGCTGCTGTTTCAGTTTTGTATATTTATCTTCCTTTTAGACTTTCATGTGCAAATACGTTGTTTAGAAGTAACACACACATACACACTGTCTCTCGCCTTCTTTCAAACACACGCACACACACACACACACACAATATTCTCTCAGTTCTGCAGATGCACACAAGCACATACATAAACATACACACACACACACACACACACACACACACACACACACACACACACAATATTCTCTCAGTTCTGCAGATGCACACAAGCACATACATAAACATGGCAGACACACACACACACACACACACACACACACACACACACACACACACACACACACACACACACACACACACACACACACACACACACACACACACACACACACACACACACACACACAACCACCCTCCGTAGACCTATCCTTTTCCACTAGGCTTCTCAAGGCTACCCACATGCCTGCTTCCCACAACCAAACCCTGACTTCTTAAGGGTTTGAAAATATTTGGATTGGTTAAAATGTACCCCAGTATGGCCCAACAACACAAAATACATCCCAACTACAACCAAAATACACAGCAAAAACAACGTATAAAACACCACAAATACATCAAACAAAACACGAAATAACACACCACACTCAAAGCACACGCCATGCAGATTGTTGGCCAATCAGATGGTACCTCCTTGTTAGCATACATAATATATCTCACCCAACTCTGAGAAAATCCTGGTCAAAACTACCCCCCTAGATGCCTGGTGAATTAAGTTGCAGATGCATTAGATAAACAGGCAACATAAATGAGTCGTCGTTAGGCGTAGCGGTTAATTACAATGAGGCGCAGCTGCAGCTCATGTATCAGCTGGACTCGGGGGCTCCTAACGAGCAATAGATAACTAGCATTATGCTAATCATTCCATAAACACACTGTGTATGTCTGTTGTATGCTGTTCATATTGCATTTCAATAGACTAAGAGAGAGTGTCACATAGGTGGCAGCCCAACCCAACTCGGTGTTGACCAAAGGGTACGTTGAATGCTTTGTGTGTCCTCCGTGTGTGGTGTTATTATTCTGCTATGAACTCAGGTCGAAGTGGGCTTTTTGTGTTTTTTGGAGTGGCTTGTAATTCATTTGTGACACAGCAGGTGTTTTGTATGACTCCTCTCTACCCAATAATGTGAAGCATATCCTCGGGTCCAAACCATGAATGCAAAGGTCAGCCTCTTGCAATCATTTCAAGTGCTTTGTGCTCCGGAGGCTTTCAGAGCCCAGGTCACCATGCCCCCCAAGCCCTCATGCCAACCCGCAATGTGGAAAAGTTACCATGACTTGATTGACAGCCAAGTAAATCAATCAACACAAAGTGCAGATGGAAAGATGATAACCCACAGCATGAGAGAGGGAGAAATATATATATATATATATACATACACACACACACATAGTATATGCTAGACGTGAACCTCCTAAGATGCCGCAATTTTATTGGTTCGCTATCTCAGGCTCCGTGAATAGAGGGGAATGGCTATTTCCCACTATGGGGTTATTGCTTTGAGACTAACTGAGGCCACCCTGGCTAGGAATGTATGCAGTTACAGTATGTAAGACGCTTTGGAGAAAAATGTCCACAAAATTGCATATGTGAGAGAGAGAAGTTGTTACCTAAATTGCCTTAACTCAAGGTAAAACAGTTGGCATAAAATGGGCTTCTGGTAAAAGTAGTCTTTGAGGTACTACCCCTTCTCCCCTACCCGACCTCGGCACCAGACCTCTTGCAGATCTTTGTGGGTTTTAACCAATCAGATTAGAGCAATTCTGACGTTCTCTCTGGCACTTCCTCCACCCATGTTCTCCTCGTCTCTCCCTCTACCCCAGGCTACTCAGAGTGAGTTAGTGTCTGGCCCCACTATGTTCATAATTCAAACTGCAACACTCTGTGGTGGAGACGAGCCATGCATAATTCAGCCCCACGTCACCCTGCATACCTCCCACAGACAAACAGAACAGCTATACATACGCCCAGGCAAACACAGCAATCAAAATGGCACCCATTAATTGGCTAATTAGGGAACAATGTAAATGGTAGCTGATTGCAAGCAGGATGTTGCTGATTACCATTTCTAACAGCGCACACACACACACACACACACACACACACACACACACACACACACACACACACACACACACACACACACACACACACACACACACACACACACACACACACACACACACACACACACACACACACACACACGCCAGAGTGCTAAAAAGTAATCTAAAGTCTGTTGTCATTATAACAACAGTTTAAAATGTATACACAGATGTTTAAAATGCATTTATTGAGCGATTTAATAAATGGTCATCCTTGAAGCAAGGGGCTTTAGGGTCTCTAGTAAGTCAATCTGCATGCCTTTGAAAGGCTCAGGGCAGAGCTGAAACAGGGATCAAATAGAGGTCTCTGCAGCAGTGAGGCAAGGTGTTTTGTTTATCTTAGTCTTAGCTTCAGTAAACTTAAGGTGTCTGTTGAATGGTTGAATGCAAATGAATGCTTGAAACATGCAGGAACAATAAACAATTAGAAGTAAATTAAATACAGTCAAAACAATGCAACCGAATGTCATGTGTTTATTTTTATCAGCCTTTCTTGGGCAAAATGGTATGATAAGAACAAACAAATTAAAACAATAAGATGATAATATGTTCTATATACTATGCGAGACACACTAAGTGTGTCTCGTCCCACAGGCTGTTCCCCAGATCAATGGAAAGCTGAATAATAAAAAATAATCGTTGAAACAATACAAAAGAAAATTCAGCAGCCAAAGTACCTCTGGTTTATCTGGTTCTTCACTCTTCTCTCTTTTTCATTGATTGGGGAGGGTGCCGAAGGGACAAAAGCCGTAAATACAACCACTACTTAAGTTGAACTACTAATTAGGAGGGTCTTGATGTTTGCAAACACCATCAGTGCTCAAAACATTACAAATAAATAACCGCGAGGTGCATAATCTTTTTGATGCTCGTTCGAAGTGAGCAGTTCTCACCGACAATTATTTTACATCGCACAAAAAATACCGTTACCACCAAACATTGTTGAATCTCATACACAGGGATAAACTGAAGAACAGGTCCCACATTTGTCCAAATCAAGCATATGGTACAGTACATGTTTATCATGCACAATACATAACAATACAATGCTTTCACAGACAGATGTGTGTGCGGTCACGTGGATATTATCTTCACGCACATGTGTGAACGCACACACACACACACACACACACACACACACACACACACACACACACACACACACACACACACACACACACACACACACACACACACACACACACACACACACAATTTAAAAGACACTTGTTCAAAAAGGGCACTGATTTATATTCCAAAGTGTTCGTGTCAGGCTGGGCCGTAAAAGGGGGTTCCATTACTAATAAATGAATATGCAATAAAAAATAAAAGATTTGCCTTCGAATCTGCCTGTGTTGCGTGAATCTTTTATGTAAATGGAATTTCAAATGAGACAGAGCTATCTACAGAGACCTGACTGTTTTCCACAGCCCTCTATTAAAATGTATGCCACTGCTGATTTATAAATTTTATTAATAGCTCGACACCAAGGAATGGAAGCAAAAGTGATGAAACAGCTTCACCCTGCTCTCTTTCCCCTCTCTGATTTTCTAATTGGTCCCTGCTCATTGTTATTCTAAACCCTGTAGAACCAATTAGTGAGGGACCTCCCGACCTTCAAATGCTATGTAATAGCACTAACTAAAGACCCTTAGTGAACCGGCTCAGCCCACCGCCCGATTTTACTTGAGTTCCCGATTAATAATTCTGTCAACCCAATCCCGGTTGTAAAAGAGTAACTCTTATAGGACCTCTGATTCCTCTTAATTTCTTTCTTTTCTTTTGTGTTATTTTTTTTACCTTCAAGTGATTTTAATTCTTCTTTTCATTGCCCACATTTTTTGTTTCCTTTGTCTCTATTTTTCCACTCCCATGCATTTCATTTTTAACGTTGACCCGGTGGCTGCCTCCCGGTTCTCTTGTCAGATAAATGTTGA
>OLKM01001259.1:11903-19403 GCA_900291075.1 Melanogrammus aeglefinus | reverse complement strand
GATCATGTGGCTCATGGTGGAAGGCCCTAGTTTAGCCAACACCCTGCCGACATCAGGGTTGCGACAGCCAAACCGCCAGATATGCTGACCAGAGCTTCTCAGTTCCACAAATCCTCCATGACACAGGAACAGACAAACTGACAAACAGTTGACACATGCACTCCAACCACACACACACACACACACACACACAGGCATTATCACACTCAGACATAGGCAGGCACACACACACACACACACACACACACACACACACACACACACACACACACACACACACACACACACACACACACACACACACACACACACACACACACACACACACACACACACACACACACACACACACACACACACACACCGGTTGGAGTGGAGCTGAATTGCTAAATGAGCTTGTAACTTGTCAATTATTTAATACTATTCCAAATTGTTGGTATATTATTAAATACTTGAACTTGATATTATTTATTATTTCAAATGGGAGAAACCATCTCGAGTAAGATCGATTTGAAAGTATCCAACCGATAGCTAGCAATAGGTCTGCCTAGCCTTGTGGAGGACTCAGGTCCTGAGCAATGAGTGTCCGGGCAGAGTGCTTGTAGTCAGGTAGGTAGACAGACAGGTCGCCTTTTAATAATTTCATTCAACTGAATAGAAAATGATTGGACAGGCTTATTATAGGTCTGTGACAGCCACAGGTAACCGATTATTTCTTTTTTGTACGATTTTTTGATTGCTGTCAGGTAGTAATGAGAATTTCAAGCAATATGACAAAAATTGCCTGTAAAATAAATTGCCTTTTTTGAATGTATACATGACATTCCTTGATGACAAAACTTAGCCACATTAAGTAGCTGCACGGTAAGCAATAGCAAAATATTTTAACACAAATACAAATCACAAGGCCAAAAGCTTGCAAACGTTAACATGACGTTGGCCAGCGACAGGTAAAGTCAGTGTTTGAGGGTTGTTTCTCGCTAAACCCTGGACCTTTAGCTGTAAAACAATGTGTGGTGTCGTTCATTGGAATGGTTCCGTGTCCTCATGCAACAACATAACGGGAATATGACAGCCAGCCAACCACATCCAGCTTCATTCCCTCCACGCCGGTGGCTTGCCCTGTTTGCATTTGTACATTTTAACACTTTTCCGTTTCCTAACCCCAAAGCTGGCAGAGACCAGGGAACCCCCCCTCTACTCCGACCCCTCCCCCTGGACAACTTCTGCCGTTCACCATAAATCCTTAACAACAAACTCTATAAAAGTTCTTTGGGCTTGAATATTTATGGATGCTTGTGGTTCCCCAGAGTGCTATTTTCTGTCTGGGGCTCCACACCACAAAAACTTTCCACACTTCTCTCTCTCACACACACACACACACACACACACACACACACACCACACACACACACACACACACACACACACACACACACACACACACACACACACACACACACACACACACACACACACACACACACACACACACACACACACACACACACACACACGTTTCTTTCCCCTCTCCCCTCATGCTTGGTGAGTACAGGCATGGTGGGCTGATTGGCTCAGGCCATGATCAAAATGGCCTCGTACAGTGAAAGAAGAGAAGGAAAAGGAGAAGGAAAAACTTGGCTGGTGTACAGTAGAAAATCTAAAACAGAGCCAAGCATAGCCTTTCGTTGCTATCAGTGACCAGAGTAAAAGCTCTGCCTGTTTGGATTTATTTAGGGCTTATTGAGATTTATTTTGTGAATGTGACTTTAGTTTTTTTTGTTATGACAAATAAATTAGAATTAAAAAGAACCCAGGCTGACAATTGGCCATTGGATACGAAGGTTTGTTGAGTGAGTTGTTCTATACGGTTGGATATTATATTAGCAACAATAAACAAGTATTTATTTTATTCAGTTGCAAGTTCATTGGCCTATAAAAGCATGCAGTGTTTTGTGAAAAATATAACAACACTTGGACACTTTAGTAATCTGATGCCAGACACCACTCCTTAAATGGCCTCTTTTGTTGTTAAATAAAATAGCCCACAAGTGTGTGATTTCAGTTGAGAATTTTTGGAAAATAACATTTTGTACATTCAACAGCTCTCCCATTGTTGTTGTAATTCAATTGAATCAACAGTAGTGGGGGCTATTTCGGAAAATATCCCTGACACAACCTTTAGCAACCCCTTTAACGTTTGCTAATGTCACAGTATTTTGAAATTGCAGGAGTCACAAAATAGGCCACAACTTGGAATCCTCAAGGCAAGACTACGGTAGGCCAGAGCTATTGTAATGCTTATGCCATTCATTATAATGTCCGCCCCAGAGTTTATGAGCCTGCAGATGAATGATGCCAATGCGACGATAGGCTCAATCTGTCATTTAGTATTGGGAGCGAGGAGCTGGCTCATAGGGCAGTTGGATATGCTGCCGTTACGAAACACACACCAAGCCAACAAACTTCCAAAGGCCATTTCGACAGTCTCATCTGGTGGTTTTGTTTTTAGGTTGATGGCATATTTAGCGTATTGTGATGTTACCAATGATTCAAATATGATTTGGTATCCTTTTGTGTTTTTTGTGTTGTGTGAGTGTTATTTACTTTTATGTGGCTAATGTTGCAAATATATATATTATGGTATGTTTTGCCATTTATCTTTATCCACCATTATTTCAGGATTAACTTCATTGTAAATATGTCCACAAAAAAAAAAATATATATAATGTAATAGAATATATAATGCTCTTTAACAGTCCTTGAATCATTTGTCTGACTTTAAAAACTAGTTTGGTTGTACAAATCCACCAAGTGGAGTTGATCTTGATGGATGAGAACGATTCAGTTTTCATGTCTGTAAGAGTAAGCATGTGGTTCCCTCCCCAGACAGCCGTGTTTGGGCTCAGTACAGTGATGACTCATTAGCAGCAGTTCAATCACAATCCAAAAGATGGATGTGAAAGTTGTTTGGGTTTATTTTACATACAAACGTTGCAGAGGCCACATGACAACTCACTGGCCCACAGCACTTGGTGGTGTGGAACGGTTGCTTTAGTGGTCGATCCAAAATAAGTTAGTAGGACATTACATTTTGGAATGGAATATGTCATCAAAAGGCTATGACCATGTGATTATATAGCTGTCAATGTTCCTATTTCGAGGGGGCTGCCATATTGCACAATGTGATAATCCAAAGCAAAGTGGTTGTGATGATGACAGAGGTGATTTACAGCGGCTTTAAAAAAGCCAGGACAACAACTGCTCCAGTATGCCTCATGAAAGCTAATAAGTTGTGTGGGTGCTGGGAAAACGGCCAACTCCACTAATATATGCAGAGTTCAGCCGACAAACATCTGCCCTCACTTTAATCATGCAAAAGCTAAGGAGTGAAACTATCTTTTACCAAGCGTTTATTTTCCACAAACGTTTTCAGAATCTCTCTTGCTCCTGACTTCCAACCTCTCCTTTCATCAAGTGCTACCTGATCAAATAAGTCACGTAATCAAAAGGACGTCACATGATCAAATAGACGGCATGAACTAAAAGGGGCATGACTAATGGTACTAAAGGCTATTGACATTTTTGTTCCTTGGTCGTTCCTCTAATCCTGTATACACATAACAGGACAAACATTAACCAGCCTAGTGAACAAGGTTTAAACTTCTACAACATGTTCCAAATCTTCAGTTTCGACCTCTCAAGGGTTTAAAATGGATCAGCCAAAATCGTTTGGTTTGTGGCTAGGTTAAAAAAACCTTGCTCTTATGCAAATAGCTTTGCATACTTTAAATAAAAAACAGTAGACCTACTTCATTATTTATCAACTGACAAAATACATCGTAATTTTGGTAATGGATAAAAAGATTCCTGATTTTGATTAGATACTGAATGTTTTATATGTGGACAGCGAATAGAAATGATGAACTGAATGTGACCGCTGATGTGATGGATAGAGACGTATCTCATTAAAGGGTTTTTATCACGAGTCAAATGAGAAAATGGAGAAATGAACACAAAGAAAAAACAGAGAGGAAGGAGCGAGGGGAGGGGAAGAGATCACATGGTTCGAACCATAAACTAGTGAGGGGGTTGGTGGGATGGTGTGTTAAACAAGGTGTGTGCGCTTCCTCTCAGCCCTGACCGTGTTTATGGGCAGGAAAACAAATGCACGGCTGGCCCAGTTTATTCACTTACACTTTAGCCACAGTTAGCAGCGTCGTTGAGGGGGTGCACAAACTTATCCAATAGCCACATGTCCTGTTTTCACAGAACCAGGGGAACGCAGGCCCAACAAGAACAGCTGTGCTTGGTTTTTTTGTTTTTTTACAGCAAACCGTATCATCCGAGCATCTACACATTCAAGAATGTGTGAAACTCAGACAATACCATTCGCTGCCCTGTGATGAGGCTTTGGCCTCAGAGAAGAACACACACTTCTCTTTTACGACCTCCGCTTCAGCGCCGGCAGCCTGCCTCTCGTTATTGGGACAGCCTAACCACTTCCTCATGCTGCTGGGGGAGGAAGGTCAAAGTTCAACGCTAGTCCTCTGCTCTGACAGAACCAAACAGGCTGTAATAACAATGGTGGTGGTGGTGGCTGTGGTGGGGAGGGATGAAGGGGAGGGATGGAGGGAGGGAGGGAGGGAGGGGGAGCAGTCATAACTGCAGACGTTAATCTCTTGTCTCTTTTTTTCCACTACCTGGCGCGATTCCTCTCCAAACACAATCCTCGCCTTCCTCTTTTCAGACGGCACAGCTGTTTATTGTTGTATCCGCTACATTAGGCCTATCGTATAGCCATGGCAACCGGAAGTGCAACGAAGATGATAATGTGTGTCCCCTGCAAAAGAGAAAGTAGAATCTAAAATAAAATAAATAAATAAAAGGGCCAAAAAGGCGCAGTTCTCGTTTCAAAACATAATTCGTGCAAGAGACAGTAGGCTATGTAGAACAACACTGATCAGTCCCTGAAAAGAGACGCACGAGGAGGCCCTACAGGGAGCACTGAGCAGTAGGCCTACTGCGAGATCACTCCTCGTCTTTCAGCGCGCGGCGATCAAAGATCAGCATTATGCGCTGCCAATGGAAACCGTTGCTCGTTAAATTTCAGGAACTAAACACGTGGTGATATACAGCCCTCTGCAGGCCATGCCGTGAATTTCAGTTAAATTTATATTGGGTTTCCATGAAAGATCTCCCTGTTCACTATAAAAATGAAATCAAAAATAATGTTTTATTTTGTGAATATCCTTGCAGGTTTAGATTGAATTTGTGTTGCAGTCCATTCTGAGTTATTGAAGTGCAATATGTAGGCACTCGCCCGTCACATTCTGCCATCATATGCAAATAAAATCAAGGTAGGCCTTATTTTATGCTTTTCAAGAAGATGGACAGGGTTGACAAGCAATGGAGCGAGAGTATATGGCGGCGTTTTCGTCTTTAACAAGCATATCTTGGCCAGGGGGTTACAACCGAAACACATAGATCTTGCCATAAAAAAATAAAACATTCGAAGATTCATAGGCTCCTTGTTACTGCTAAAATGTATTAAAAAACAATTAATAATTATAATTCCACATAATGTGTGGGTATCGGTGAACAACTGTACATTTTTGGCATTGTTCCAATAGCCACACTTGATTCACAAACTAAAGAAATGTGGAAGTGTTTCCTTTTACTAAAAAGTTAAATCATTAAAATGGAGTTGGAGCGTCGCATATTTTAGTTAGTTCCTGTTCACCGGAATCCATATTTGTTGAAAAAGTCAAAGGTGGTTATTTGTCATCAATCAAAGGATCAACTGGGCATGGCAAGAACAGGTCTGAGCAGTTTGATTGACATCTAACAGGTTCCGCTGTGTCCAGGCATAGGGCATGTATCAGGGCATGGGCATGTGATTTATCTTCACTAGTTTACTCTACCACATAGGAATAATAGGAGCAGACCTATAATTAGTGTTATGAGCTGTGTTAATCCTACTATAAAGCCTGTGTGTAAAGATTTTTTTTGTAGATTTTTATTTAACATGGACACGACAATATCATTGGACTAAGCCAGATGCATTGTTTTCAGTGTATTATCATAAATGCTAGTTTTCAACACCTGTCCACAGGAGGCTTTTAAAAAAATAAAATAATAATAATAATAATAGTAATAATAATAAAAAATAAAATAAACAAAGGGTCTATTAAACCAGCCGTTTTAATTTCAAGTGTTATGCAAAGGGTGTGGGACCGTTGACATTGTTCAATATGGTGTGAGGTCATCCCACCGATCGATTAAGTATGATGACCTTGGATATTGCTTATCACCAAAGAGTTTACATACAGCACACATGGGCAATGTGTGGGTAATGGAGGCTTGTATTAGGCTTTCCGCATCGTTCAATTATTATAATAGCTCAACAAATACGTGTCAATTTGGAATTTCTGACACAAGCCATACATTAAAAGACACCTTGTTTGACTATTTCAGATTCCTATCGGTCAGCCATATATCTTCACCGTAGCGCCAGCACCCTCACAAACAAAATATCATAAACGGACAGATTCAAATATCTAATGGACGCTTTCAGCATAAGGAGTTGTCCTATAAAATACATCTGAGCAAATGAGATCATTCATTCCATTTAACCAATAACTTTTACAATTATATAAAGCTGCTGGTATACATGCACGAGTTAAGCAAGTCTTGTCGTGTCCATGTCAGAGGGCTTCTGGGTAATTTCCAGCCAGGTATAGAGTGGTGCCTGCTCTAGATACAGGTCCGGAGAGATGTCTGAGTCTCTGGGGAAGGTGATGAAAGAGCATTTCAACCTCACTGCCCAGGGAGTCTGCTCAGTGGTTTTGACACCTCAGGCCAGCTTCAATATTTGTTGTGCAGGTGATTTATAAATATTTCCCTTTGGTCTCGCCAAGGGCAAGGGAGGAAAGGTCTCACCAAACTCTCTGAAGTGAGAACATGAAAGTCAGAACTCGGCTGTGTGCGTGTGCACCTAAATTTCCCCTTCCAATTACACACACACACACACACACACCCTACTCTCAATATCCACACCTACCTTATCCTTGATATCTAAACACACACACACAACATACTCAAAATATACACACACAATATACTTATGTACACACATATCTAAACATCACCCTCAACACGCAAACACACACAAATCCTGCAGCTCATCATGGCTTCCCAGCAGGGAGACGGGGTGACGGAGTGGTCCCGGGGGAACTCTCTGGGGAACAGCAGAAGGTTCCAATCAATGGGAATCAGTATCAAAACACCCCAGATGAGTGACCCAGGGTACAGTCGAGGACCACAGACAGGCAAACACCCAGCAGTATCCGACAATGAGAGCAGACATTCAAAAAGTTCGAAGATAACCTGGGGTGTTAAAGCACCGAGTCCAGTTCTAATGAGCGACAAGTAAATCATGCTTGTGCGTGAATGTGTGCGAATACATGCAATTGAAAAGTATTAATTATTAGCAGTTAC
>OLKM01001259.1:0-11354 GCA_900291075.1 Melanogrammus aeglefinus | reverse complement strand
CTGGAACCTTTATGACAAAAATGTAAAAAACATTTATGGTCAGTTCTAAACCTTATGATTCTCTAAATATCTTGTAAACGTGATGATACTCAAGTAAAGAGCATCGCACCCTAGAAATCGTGTAGTGTGGGCCAGTCTTCCGAGAGACAGCACACGCCCGATTTGCTTGGCTCTGGGATCGTATAATGTGACATGTTAAATCGTGGAGGGATGTCTGAGAATCGTGTAGTCTGAGCCGGCCATAAGCTGGTAGCTGGCGATGTTAGGACCTGCAAGCGGGATTCCATTTTGATGATGTCATACACAGTCCCCCCAGCAAAAAATCCCCAGTACGCCACTGTACACAACCAAACAAGAAAAAAAGTTCCAGAAGTACTGCGGATAAACTTCCAGTAAGAATGGCTTCACTACTAGCATCTGGCTTCACAACCAGCATCATACACAACTGTGCCTCCCGTTTCACTCAACAAATACACAAACCTGTTCCAATGTTGTCTGATGTATTTGACAATGGGAATAGCTCACTCACAGTTGAGTAAATGGAAAAGAGTTGGGTGTCAGATAAGAGTGTTTGCTTGTTATAAATTGACTAGATGCAACATTTTTGCAAATGGGAAACTCTGCATGCATGAACCCATCCACAAAACAAAATGGTCCTATCAAACTGAACAGTTAACACCTCAATAGAGCCATGGAAAATAAATACAGGTTTGTTAATAGGATTATAAACACCCTTGCTTCTCCATCATCCTAGCCCATATAACAGATATGATGTATAATTTATTCCATTTATCCCCCAGGTGGTTAGATCGATTACATGCTGTGAATGCCTCTTGGCATCATGAAAGCCAGCAACGTTGTGTTCCACCAGGTCTAAGCCCTTCCAATGCTTCTACCCTTTTTGTGGCAATGATTCACCATTCAATAATTATTGTGACGGGGGCTGTCGACCTCAACTGAAACCAGCGTTGGCCTCTCTTGATCCAGCGGAACATGCCATCAACTCATGATGAAGACAATTTTGTAATAATATAAGGAGGTCTGCACATTGAGATGGCATCAGTAAAGGTGCATGAAATATTCTGGATGGCACCGGCATGACAAGTGCACCTGTTCAGGATCTCCAACCCTGGAACTACATACGGCTTTCTCAAGGCATCCCATATGCCAAGCAGTCATCATGCTCTCAAGATAACTGTCATGTCACTGTGATATATGCATTGTGTTCTCTAATAAAAGAGGCGTATGCCCAATACATTGCTACACAGCATCAGAAAGGCCATAAATTTACAGCTCAAAAGAAAACAACCACTTCCACTTCCTATTAAATCTTAGACAAAAGTAAGATTTAGTGGTCGCCATCTATTCTCAAGGAAGGCTTTACATTTCCTCTCAAGTAGGAGATGGAGACTTGAGTTTTTCAGATATGAGAATCAAGAATATCAACCAGCTCTATCTAAAAATACGGGGCTCAGAGCCGGAAAAAAGTACCCACTTGCGCACTGTTAAGGGTTCTTCATTTCACAGGAGGAATGTTCTCACAATCCCAGGAGCCAAGTAGTAGTCATTATTCTTGATGGATCAGTTGTGGCAAAAATGCTGAGACCCGGCAGGGCGAAAACATTGAAAGGTGGTGTGGGGAAAGTGTGTGGAGAGTGGCTGGATTAAGCAACCTCACCTGGCTGAGTGTAATTGGACTCTGGGGCTGAGTGAAGCTGCACACCTGTCGCACATTAAGTTATCAGTGTGAACAGTTTAATCTAGCCATCGCCACTCAAACTCAATAAGTGATCTTCTGCATGGCAACATAGATAACCAGATCATGTATTGTTATTTACAAATTTAATAAACTGGGGGCTTCTATGGATTCTGTTTTTTGCTTTCCTAATGAGATGACCCGGAAATACTTGGAAGAAAGGTTGTTTGAATTAAAAAGAAATGCTTAGGAAAGGTTCCTCGAAGCAACCTTTGTGTCGAGGCACCTTAGCATAGGTTACTGCTGGCCAACCTTTAAGAAAGGAATTGATCTATTTGTATCCCATAATCCTTTATGGCGGCGAATATTTGAAGCGACAGGCCAATGATGAAGTACAAGACAAGGGAGCAAGAGTAAGCCAAACCAAGCATTATGGAGAAGAGGCCAAGAATCACACAATAACTTGCATTAACCCTAACCCTTAATATAAGACAATATTAAGAGATAGCATACTGTGGCAAACTATCTGGTTTCATGAATTTTGGCTGTGATAAAGGCCTACACACATGTGTGGACATAGCGTAATTGAAAGTCTCAAATTGGTTAAAGAAATTCAATGGGAATGCATTGATTACACTGCAGAAATTGGTTGAAGAAATTCAAAGGGAATGCATTGATTACAATGTGCAATGGGTATGTCTACGGTATGTTTATGTCCCCCTGTAATTCGCTGAAGTTTCAGATACCAATGGCATCATTAAGGCGAGGGTGGCGCTGAATTCCCTCTTCAGTGGGCGTAATAATACAGTGAAGGATGCCTGGGAGTATGACACACAGGGACTAGCCCTACTTATTATCATTCTACGAGGTGTGTCTGTGTGTGTGTGTGTGTGTGTGTGTGTGTGTGTGTGTGTGTGTGTGTGTGTGTGTGTGTGTGTGTGTGTGTGTGTGTGTGTGTGTTTGTGTGTGTGTGTGTGTGTGTGTGTGTGTGTGTGTGTTATCTGGGATGCCTGGGTTGTTACTACTAGTTGTTGTTAGGTACAGGTAACCTTATAAAATGGTCATGCGCATTCATTTTTTGTTCATGCACAGTTCAGCCTTGTGGGGCTGACCCATTAACTAATGCTTATTCTGACCCACAGAATGGTGGTGAAAGAAGCTGAGCTGGAGGGCTGAATAGCCACACACCTGGCATCTAAGAAGTGGGACAACCTGACAAGTAGATATAATGTATAAGCTCTTGGTGTAAACTCTTGCACATTAGCTCATCATACCATAGTGTAGCATGCATGCTTTTCATTCATATTTAGCTCATTTTTTGAGTGGATTCAGCAAACATGTTATTTAGAATCCCTCCACTGGCACTGATGGCGGGGAGGCAACCACAGCATCTTCACCCTTCTTTGGTATTATGCACAACCTTATCGGATGTCAATTAATTAGGCATCCGCCAATCATTGGTTCCTTGGAGCCAGAAGATGATGCATGTGGCCAATCACAGCAGGAAGAAGATGTTGCAGGGGGCCCCTCGCAGCAGGAGCCGGAAGAAAATGCAAGTGACCCATCGCAGCAGGATGGTACCTGGGGAGTCGATCCACAGGCAAAGAAATGGCCGATCCTGCATAGTGGGCCTTTAAGCATTGCACCAATGCGCTAGATAGTTTGGGTAGTTAGAGAAACTCATTTTGCAATGCTTACTGTTTTCCTTTTAGGCTGCGAGCTACAGGGCCTCACCGTGCACTCTCAAAACAATTTTCTTGAAAGGTCTGACCATGCTGGACATGAATTTGAAATGGGCATAGAACATTATGGGATGCATAGAAATATTAATAATATCTAGGGTTAGATGAGGTGAAAAGCCTATACACTTGGTAAGGGCATGGTAAGCCCCCTGTAGCTTGTGGCCTATTCTAAAAGAAGAATAAAACCTCTCGCATTCACCCACTAGACAACAATACATAGATTTGTGTGTCATCACCATAGCATTGATGGTCAATATTGTTATTTTGCATGATTTGCCATCGTGGGAGCATGTAGATGTTGCATAAAGAGGGCCCCAAGATTGAACCTAGTGGGACTCCACATGTCACGTTGATTGATTTTGATACAAAGTCGCAAATGGAAACAAAGTAGTTCCTATTTTGTAGGTAGGACCTGAACCAATTTAAGACTGTGCCTGAAAGCCCCACCCAGTTTTCTAACCTTTCCAAAATGATTGTATGGTCTACAGTGTCGAATGTAGCACTGAGGTCTAGTAGCATTAGTATTGAGGTTTTGCCAGAGTCTGTGTTCAGACGGATGTTGTTTACAACTTTAATAAGGTCGCTCTCGGTGCTGTGCAGGGGTCGAAATCCTGATTGGAAGGTGTCCTAGAAACCAGTTGATGACAGGATGTGATAACGTTTCTGGAGGCCAACTTTCTCAATGATTTTACTTATGAAGGGTAGATTTGATATTGGTCTGTAGATGTTAATAATAGAGGCAACTAGGCTCTGCTTTTTTAGAAGGGGTTTAATAACTTGCATGTTTACACCTTAGTCGGACTAAAATCGAATCGAATCGGGTTACTCATAGTCAGATTAAGACCCTTAGATTATTAGATTGATAGTCGCATTAAGTGTGCATGGATACGGTAAATTTGTTTGTAATCGGATTTTGCGTTCTGCGAATGCTCAAGGTCTTTTCCCGGGGCCATGAACCAGAAGTATAAGGAGACGATAGTCGTGTTGTTGTCGCCGTCGGAAAACGAGAAACGGAGATTGATTTAAAAAAGGCGGCGAATGTAGTGACCCCCTATAAGAAGTTTATCATCATCAACATGCATTCAGTACACACTACGCTTCTGTTACGAGAGGAGCGTATGTGTGACTTGTGTGTGTGTGAGTGGCAGTGTTGTGTGAGTGACGAGTGAGGAGAGCGAGCGGTAGCGTGTGCCATTTTAGTGAACGAGTCCGGTTGTGTCTGTGCAATCTGTAAAGTTAGTGGAACTAAGAAAAAAGTACCCAGCCTGTCAAGAATCGGTGGCCGCTTCATTCCGACCTATAAGCAGACTGCCGGTCAAAGTGAACGGCGTGGTTACCCCCGAGAAAACATCAGCCCTGGAGGGAAGGTCTCTCCTATGCTTCTCAAATAAGGTCGTGGAGCCAACCACTCACCCAAGGCTGAGTTAAAAGTACATGCTTTTCTAAATGTTGGTCATCAAGGAGGTTGTAAAGTAGTAACTTTGGGCACATCTGTCAAAATAATGTTCAACGTATTTACGATATTTATTCATTCATTGCGCCGCGACCGAACTAACGGGGATATTCTGATATTATAAATCTTAAAGACTGTGTCAGGTTCTCTGACCCTCTGATAGGACTACTTCAGCAACAAGTAAAGACTCGTAATGGGAGTTATATCGGCCATGGTGGAAAAGGAATTGGGGGAATGGACCTTTGGTTTCGACTCTCTGACGGACTGAAACGCGACATGGAGGAGAAAGGGATTGTTGCCGTATGTGGACTCCCGTAAGAGCTGCTCCACCGCCGCCGGAAGAGTCTGCATACGACGGAAAGTTCGGAATAATGGAGCGTCGGAGAGATGACACGGACCTGAAGTGAACTGACAGCTGTCTACTGAAAACATCTTCCTCGAATGCCGCTTGACTTTGTTGTTGCTAGTGTCGTAAAGAGGTCATCCAGTGGCTCTATTAGTTGAAATGGGTACAGCGCTACCCATCATACAGGGGCATGAAATGCTTCAGCCAATTAATCGATTTTCTCAGTGCCATGTATACTCGGACAATTGCAGTTGGCCGATTGAGGAGCATAGTCGAACTATGGCTTTGGATTAGGCTGTGCATGTAAACGTACTGACTGTCTCTCACTAACCAAGAAACAGATTGATAGAATTGTACTTCTACCACAGTAGGGGGCAGTATTTCATTCCATCTCAGGGCAGAGGGCACAGGGAATAGCCCAGGGAATAGCCCAGGGTTGGATGTAAACAGCTGTTTTGTATATATTTATATGTTGTGCAAAGGGTGTGTGTATATATATATATTTGGTAATAGGTTATTGAGGGAAATGTTGATATTTTGTTTTCCTACAATGCATTTTCTCTTCAGTAATATAAAATTTGTAGCCTTGGCCACGAAATGTTCCCCATGTTAGTGGTATGGCCCAACTGTCCTTAATTGGTCCAATCCTGACTAATTCCTTTCATTATTTAAGGGGTGTCTCATTTTGTGTTGGGGGGATGAGGGTAGGTGCTGGCTTGATGTGAGGCCAGTACTAGAAGTGCTATGCTAAGTTATGCTACAGTTATGCTACAATACGCTATGCTAAAGTTATGCTATGCTAAGTTATGCTTGAAGATGATATGAAGGTGATTGTGCTTGTGCACCTGATATTGATTTTCTATGTTTTTTCTATTCAAGAACTGAACAATTTGTTGAACTGTGCTTGGATTTAGCCATTTCCTCTTCCAGGAAATGACTTCTCCTGCTTTGGAGAACACTCTCTCACAGGGAACAGGTGAGGCTAGTGTGCACAAGTACCCAGTTGCAAGCTTATATAGGTTGGGTAAATGCACTTCTGCCTCTCTTAACAGAGAAGCAGGTCATTGGTCCTCCCAATATTTGGCTCTGGCATATATACCGCTGAACTTCCACTGTGGCATCAGCCGTCATTTTGTTCGTCATTCTGGATGCCACTATGTTTTTTTTAGATTACAATTATTAAACATGCGTCTCTGTAACCCTGGCTTAACCTTCGGCTTCACTTAACAATAACAAACAACACCCAGAATAGTGATACGTTTTAGGTTTTTAACCATTTTGAATGAAAAAATTCATGTTTTGCATTATTTCAATCATTCATTCTTCTTGCTAAAACAAAATGTTAGAAACTAACTATCAGCAGACATGTAGCTTAGTTTGCCAAACAAATAGTAGCCTATGTGATAATGGGGTGCTTGTCTGCAAGCTAGCTGCTGTCACGACCACACTGGTTTATTCAAAAATCCTGTCTAGGCAGGAGTCGAGACACATAAGTGGTTACAAACCACAGCTGGCAGGCAACT
This sequence comes from Melanogrammus aeglefinus, assembly GCA_900291075.1. NCBI lineage: Eukaryota > Metazoa > Chordata > Actinopteri > Gadiformes > Gadidae > Melanogrammus > Melanogrammus aeglefinus. The sequence continues at coordinate 4,594 of OLKM01001259.1, read as the reverse complement.
AGTTTCCGGCCACGTGAGCAGTGACTCACCTTGGTTCCTGGCGGGCTCTGGTCCTTCTCTCTCTTGTTGAGGGATAGCCCAAGCGTTGGGGTAAACGGTAGCCTGTCCCATTTGCTTATTGTTTGACATATAGCATAGACAAACACTTGACAGACATACATGACAAAGGAGTGGTCACGTTCCCTGTAGGAATCCCTAATCCTGGTACTGTCCTTGTATAAGGGTAAATAGATTTTACAAAGTCTTACGGTTTCTGAGTGTAACCAAGTCTGGGCACCATGCTGTCTATCCAGACACCATCTTGCTTCTGTCCTCCATCTTGGATCCCTCAGGTGACCATAATCAAGGCCAATCAAGGGAGCCACTCCCACAGTTAGCACGACAACCAGTTACCCACCAGCTTAACATTACCCAACAGTAGGATTGTGACACTGGCTGTCTGATTATTTAGACTACGTTACGTGGCAAACTGAGCCTGGATTTACGAAGATTTCACTTCATTTCATAAAAGGCAGTCGTCTCACAAGACAACCACGACAATTTCTTTGGTCAAGGCACTAGACAGGCATATCATGCAGGCTCAGGTGCCGTTCACGTGCAGCGCTGCAGCTATGTAAACAGAGTTTGCCCTGCCCTACTGACTTGCACTCTCTGTGAAAGTCAGTAGGGGGAAGTGGAAGTGAATGAGGCTATTTTTACTTTATGAAATGTTTCGAGTGGTGATTTTTTTGATCCAGGCCTACATTAAATTCTGAGTCTATTGTACGATTTAAAAAAATAAATAATAATAAATTCCACGGAAGGGCAACATGAGTCGAGGAGGGCATATGGGCAGTTGCCCGGGCAACCTGAGCAATCCCCCTGTGCACGTCCCTGTCTGGGGGTTTTTGTCATGTGAGTGTTCCAAAGACTATTGAGCCCACTAGAGCGCCTGCCCAGAATTCTTCTATATATGCCAAGCCTAGAGTAGTGCCAGAGCAGAAGCCCGGCAGACCGGTTGCTGATACCATTGCCTCCTAAAGAGACTGAGGAGCCTGCTGAGCTAATTATCTTAGAGAATTGTCTTTTGCAGAAGGGGAAATCACTCCTCCAGCCAGTGTGAGGTGTAAAAAGACCAGGGCAGACGGTATAAGCTAGTGGGCCATCTGAAAAGAGGCTCAGGCTGATAGCTTTCGTCGGTTTCACCAACTTCAAGGCTACTGGCACTGGTATTGAGGCTTGGTATATTTAGGTATGGTGACTATAAAACAAACAAGAGGTTTATTTTATATGTTAAATTCCACTTTTTTTTTTTATCATACAGTAGTTTTAGAATTCCATTTGAGACAATGCTGTACAAACTTACAAACTGTGCTTGGACAGAGGGAGGATTGACTGGTGTTTCTCATCATCTTCTGACGACGAGAACAAAGCTGCAGCAGACATCGTTTGAGTCTGAATCTGTGATACGTTCAATAAACATTTTAATAACATCCAACTAGCACACGTGAAACATTGTGAAACATCGATAACAGCAAACGTATATAGAACATAGTCTATCTAATGTTACATTGCCAACTTTGCCTCTTCACTGCTGAGGAGTCGAGTTTTAGAGTCGCCGGCACATTAGAACAGCAGATTTACTTTGTAAACAGCCATACAACTCATGTGAGATGTGCTGCTTTACTGCAAACTACTGTATCAGTGTGGGTTTTCAGTAATATTGTAAACAAAAAGGCGACTTGCCCCATCCTGAGTCCACCACTTCCACTGCCTGAGCTGACATATCTGACTCCTGTTCCTCCTCAGCCTTACTCCCCACCCGGCTCTTACCATGATTGTTGCAGCTCGTCACTTCCTGATCAAGTGAGCCAGTGCCCACAGTGACCCTGCCAAGTAATCGTGACTGTGCCTACCTTAGGTTGTTCTGGGTGTCAAGGTGGGATCTTACCCGTCGTTGGATAACCAGCCTTCCATCCTGGCTTATTGCAGGATGCCGTTCCTGGGTTACAATCAATCCCCACCCCTAAGGTGGTAGAGATTGCAAAGTGGAGGTATGGAGACAGAGTCTTCAGCCCCAGCTACCCATGCAGCCAAGTGTGTGTGTTTAATGGATACACATCAGGGCGATGAACCTGTGTGTGTGTGAGGGGGCGGATGATGGGGCCAATCAGAGAGTAACTTTCTGTTGGAGTGAGAAGGAAGACATTATCAAATGTTAACATTTTATCAAAGTGTTACAGCAGTAGTAGTACCATTTGAAAGGTAAACCCATTACTTCTGAATGTTAATTGAGAACTTCACTAAGTTAATAGCAACACCTTCTTTAGACCAATTGCATTCGATTATCATCACTGTTATCCTACGTATCCCGATTCTCCTTTAATTGTCCTTATAACCGTCTCAGGAACTTCGATATTCATCATCATGAATGATAACTGTTGTCTTAGGAAGACAAAAAACAAAACAAAAACTAATCCTAAAGAAAAACAAATTAGCCATAATGTGAATATCCTCTGTGTGTGACTCCCTCACTCAGGAGAACTCTATCTTCCTCCTCAGTACTGGGTGCTGTTTGGTGCAAAACAACAGATAAGGGTGGAATGTGGCTTCTCTCTCTCTGCGTGTATCCCTCCCACGTTGGGTGTGGCCATTACGCCTTGAATGGTGCGTGCTCTGGGGGCTGGGTGTGGGAGAGTGGTAGTTCCTTTTCTCAGCCAGCAGAGGGGTTGTTTAGGTGAAACCTATGGACAGAGACTACAAAGAACTTCAAACATGGCAGATGGGAGTTGTTTAAGAGAAACCTAACTACAAAGACTACAAAGAACTTCAAATATGGCAGACGGGGAACTATGCCATAAGGTGGAGTAGAGAACTCCAAACATGGCAGACAGGACTACAGATTTATTGAATAGGAGAACTACAAATATGGGGAACGGGGACTACAAAATCTACGGAGGCCCTGTCTGTGTACCCGAGCGTGCCGTATTACTGTATATGGCATGGAGCAACCGTCCACTCTCAGAAGAACACGCTGTCTATCGCTACCTCAAACAGACTAGAGGAGGGAAGATGGTCCCTCTCTCTCGTTCTCCTACTTTTAGCTTTCCTTGTCTATCTCTCTCGCTCTCCCTCACACAAACGCATGTTGACACGTACATGCTGTCACGCACATTCACACTGACACACTCACCTTCTCACGGAGGTGGGTATTCTACATTATGTTAAATTAAATTACTTAGTTCAAGTGAATTCCCCCCAAAGTATTGCATTAACATGCTGCAAATGTGCTCAATGGACAATTATCATATTATATATATTTCAATTCAATCTCCTTCAGAGTTCTCAGCGACTGTTCAATTTCACGTTGATTACACTTTTTCTACCAAGACGGGATCCCAGAGCGTACACGGCGGGACATTGGCTTCCACCTAAAATTTCTAAGTCTAATCCTATGCAGATTCAGTCTTTAAGACAATAGGTTCTGCTCACCTGTTTTGTGGGCCCGTGGAAGGGATGGTGAGCCACGCCCGTCGCTCGCCTCTGCAGCTCCCCCGGTCCTTGGCCTTTCCTCAGAATCACATCGGGGTCACCAAATTGCAGTGTTCTTTGGAAAATAGGTCGCCGAGTCAGGATCGCTTTAACTCACTTTATTTAGTAAAGGTTTGGACTTGTCTCTTTGAAGCAAAAGGAGAGGAATTGTAATATGCACGCGTGGAGATACGCTTAGTAGGGCATCTGATGGATGCGTTACCTGGAGCTTTCTGGCGCCCTGGGCTATGTGTTGTGACTTTAATACTGGGCAGGCATGGACTTGGTTATGTGCTCTGATTGGCTATGCATGGTTCTGAACTCCCGCCTCCTGGATACCCGTATGTGTACTCTATGCTGATCTCTTGCGGCTATGTGTGGGAATTACACTTGTTTTTGTGGCCTTGAGCATCTGGGTCTATCGAACATCTTGACCGCTTGTATCTCTAGAATTGACACATGATGAATGGCTTCCTGTATGAGCTGGATGCCTCCCTAGGCTCAGGATAACTCGCTTAGATGAGAAATAAGCCTCTTTAATTGGCAAGGGCATATGTGACCTGTTGGTATGAATGTGTGAATTATGTTACAATATAGTCGAGTGAGTCTTATCTCCAGGCAAATGCGTTTAGTACTGCTAGTACCAGATATCGCAGGCTTTTCATCGTCATATGGAAAGGTAAATATCAACGGAATTGCGTTCAAAAGAGCGGCTCCCTTCATTCCCAGGACATTGAATTCGAAGTCTTCCGGCTTGAAATGGAGACTTCAAAATGTCTTTTGTTTTACGGCTTCCATGGCTGTGTCCAAATCTCTAGGTAGGAGATGAAAACTTACTGCTTGTCCTTTTCTTGTCCTACTTGAACATCCTGGTACCGTGCAAAGTTTCCATCATTTGAAAAGAAAATACAACAAGGAGAATTCACTAATGAGTTCACCATCTAATACTCTTCCACTAGAAATGTTGCGTGAAATAGATTTTCAAGCTGTCTTTAGGTATCAGCTTGGTAGATGGAACAGCGACGTCTCTGATAGTGGGAGATCGGTAGATCAGCGGGAGTGGCCTGCAGTGATGATCTCTCTC
>OLKM01001258.1:90292-153624 GCA_900291075.1 Melanogrammus aeglefinus | reverse complement strand
AAAAACGTCCAGCCTGGACAGGGTATCGCAGGTTTCAGCAAGTCAAATTAAGACTTTTTAAGACTTTTTACTACCACCTTGGAAGGAAATTTAAGACCAAAACACACGCTGGATGGGGTTGGCAACAGACGCGAGCAACTTCGGGACGGACATCTCCAGCACATGTCCCTAGAGTTTGCTCCTACTACCACATTGTCCGCAGACTGTAGTAGCAAGCCCGCATTAATCGTTTATATATGCAGCTAGCAAAAAGAGCCTCTCTCACATGTCCTTCCTGAAAAGTCCCTTGAGGAAAATAAAAATATATATATAGTCCTGCCCGACAAATTTAAGACCTTGAGTTACAGTATTTAAGTATATGACATTTGTAACAAATTTAAGACTTTTTAAGGCCTTAAATTTAGAAACATGAATTGAAGACTTTTTAAGACTTTTTAAGGATGCGCGGACACCCTGCTGGATTGTATTTTGGCACCCCGCCGCTAAACCTGTTGAACAAGGCACGCTGAGTGAGGCCGCTAACGCCGTAGCGCGGCTGACCTCTGGTCCTGGAAGATCGTCTCCTCGTCCACACTCAGCTCCTTCCTCATGGTGCCCTCTATCTCCGCCGCCAGGGAGTCCTGACACACACGCACACACACACACACACATGGTCAGAGGTCAGAGGGTTCAGTCACCCTGGGGTAACGGCCGTAGGACAGGTCAGAGGTCAGAGGGTTCGCTCACCATAGGGTAGAGGCCGTAGGACAGGTGTCTGCGGAGGCCGCCCGTGGTGTTGCTCTTGCTGCGCAGGTCCTTGACCTCCTCCTGGGACTCGTGGAGCATCCCCAAGCACTCGGCGTTGCGCTCCGTCAGCTCGTTCAGCTGCAGGGCACGGACACGCACGGACACACACACACGCACGGACACACACGCACACGCGCGCACACACACACACACACACTGTATTTATATTCAATGGATAATCAATCGAAAACATTTGCACGACATCAGGGCCATAAATCGCATCAATTCTAAATCCGGTAATCTTTGAACATTCTGTGCTGCGTGTGTGTGTCTGTCTGTGTTGTGTTGTGTGGTGTGTGTGTGTGTGGTGTGTGTGTGTGTGTGTGGTGTGTGTGTGTTGGTGTGTGTGTGTCGTGTGTGTGTGTGTGTGTGTGGTGTGTGTGTGTGTGTGTGTGTGTGTGTGTGTGTGTGTGTGCGTGCCGCTGCGACACCTCTTGCAGCAGCTTGTCTCTGGGCCTCTTTAGAAGCCTGCAGGTGGATCCTCAGTTCCTCCTTCTCCAGGGCCAGCTGCAGGGGGCACAGGGCACGTGCGCGGGGGTTAGGGCTTTGACTTTAGCCCAAAAAAAATCATATTCAAAGTTTGTTTGTTTATTAATATTAATATTCGAATATATTTCAATATTTATGAATCACATTTCGACCGTTGAATGCCAGTCAGTCTCTCTCCCTCTCTCCCACAGTCTCTCTCCCTCTCTCCCACAGTCTCTCTCCCTCTCTCCTACAGTCTCTCTCCCTCTCTCCCACAGTCTCTCTCCCTCTCTCCTACAGTCTCTCTCCCTCTCTCCTACAGTCTCTCTCCTACAGTCTCAAGCTCTAGCTCTCTCCTACTGTCTGTCTATCTCTCTCTCCTGCAGTCTCTCTCTGCCGGTCTTTCTCTTACATTCTCTACCACTCTCTATCCAAGTCTCTCTCTCTCTCTCTCTCTCTCTCTCTCTCTCTCTCTCTCTCTCTCTCTCTCTCTCTCTCTCTCTCTCTCTCTCTCTCTCTCTCTCTCTCTCTCTCTCTCTCTCTCTCTCTCTCTCTCTCTCTCTCTCTCTCTCTCTCTCTCTCTCTCTCTCTCTCCTTCTCTCTCTCTCTCTCTCTCTCTCCTCCTCTCATCCTTCTCTCTCTCTCCTCTCTCTCTGTCTCAGGTGCCGCTCCCTCTGCTAGCCTCACGCTCTCTCGTCTCTCTCTCTCTCTCCTTCACCACCTGACGCGGTGCGCGCAGTTGCTAACGATCTGTGCAGATGCACTGGAGAGCAGTGGATCTCCTCCTGGTGCCGCAGAGCACGCACTATCCTCACTGCTCCTTCAGGGGAAACAGCTCGTTCAGCCAGGGACAACATGCTGGCTAGCTGGCCTGCCTGAGACGCATGCTTGGACTCACAGCGCAGACACGCTACGAGAGAGAGAGTGGTGGTGGTAGAGAGAGAGTGAGAGAAGAGAAGAGAGGGAGAGAGAGACAAGACCAGAAGACAGAGAGAGAGAGAGGACAGAGCAAGAGAGAGAGAGGAAGAGAGGACAGAGAGAGAGAGAGAGAGAGAGAGAGAGAGAAGAGGAGAGAGAGAGAGAGAGAGAGGGAGAGATGAGAGAGAGAGAGAGAGAGAGAGAGAGAGACAGAGAGAGAGACAGAACAGAGAGACAGACAGGACAGACAGACAGACAGACAGACAGACAGACAGACAGACAGACAGACAGACAGACAGACAGACAGACAGACAGACAGACAGACAGACAGACAGAGACTCACGGAGCTCCTTCACACAGTCGTTGACCAGCCTCTGCTCCTTCTCCTCGTAGCAGACCGTCTCCGTCTTCAAGTGGCTCGCCTGCAGGACGGGAAACACAAACCACCATATAGATGGCCACATGTGGCCTTTCCTCCCCACGCAGGCCTCTCAATCAGAGGGCTTCCCAAACTGGGGAGTTTATTGTTCCTCGTGTGCCCACAAGCGGTACAGCATAACAAAGACTACACATCCCAGGTACCCCTAAAGGCAACCCCCCCTCTCTCCCCAAAGACTACATCTCCCAGCTGCAACCCCCCCCTAAAGACTACATCTCCCATCTACAACCCCCCCTCCCTTAAAGACTACATCTCCCAGCTACAACCCCCCCCCTAAAGACTACACTATCCCCAGCCAACAACCCCCCCCTAAAGACTACATCTCCCTAAAGACTACATCTCCCATCTACAACCCCCCTCCCCTTAAAGACTACATCTCCCAGCTACAACCCCCCCTCCTCTTAAAGACTACATCTCCCAGCTACAACCCCCCCTTCCTCTTAAAGACTACATCTCCCAGCTACAACCCCCCCCTAAAGACTACATCTCCCAGCTACAACCCCCCCTCCCCTAAAGACTCCATCCTCTCCGCCAGGCGTACCTCTGACCGCAGCGCCTGGTTCTCCTCCTCCAGCTCCTCCAGCTTGCCCTGCAGCGCCTCCAGCTGGCCCAGGGCGGCGGCGGCGGTGGTCGAGGCTCCGCCCCCCGGGGCCCGCTGCAGCAGCGGGTGGGGCGTGGAGCAGCTGGAGTCGCTTGCTCGCTCTCCTCGGAGGCGCTGGCCACCATGCGCAGCAGCTCGTCCTTCTTGGCCAGCTCGTGCTGCAGCTGGTGCACCTGGAGCGCGGCGGAGGAGGGGGGGGGACGCTTCAGTACTCTGACGCTGGAGTACTCTGACGCTGGAGTACTCTGACGCTGGAGTACTCTGACGCTGGAGTACTCTGACGCTTCAGTACTCTGACGCTTCAGTACTCTGACGCTTCAGTACTCTGCTGACCGCTGGATTTACTCTGACGCTGGAGTAACTTCTGACGGCTTCAGTCTCTCTGACGCTGGAGGTACTCTACTGACACTGGGAGTTACTTCTGACGCCTGGGAGTACCCTGACATGGAGGGTAACTCTGTGACACTGGAGTACCTCTGACGCGCTGAGAGAGTACTCTGACAGCTGGATAACTCTTATGCTATCATACCTCCTTGACGCTGGACGTACTCTGACGCTTCAGTACTCTGACGCTTCAGTACTCTGACGCTTCAGTACTCTGACGCTGGAGTACTCTTGACGCTGGAGTACTCTGACGCTGGAGTACTCTGACGCTGGAGTACTCTGACGCTGGAGTACTGGAGTACGGAATTGGAATATACCGTAACCCCTGTGTGGTTGATGCCATGCTCTACGGTCATGTGAAGGTCCCCGATTAAGACCCATGTATAAAAAAAAAATATTCATCTTGGGCAAAACATTTTTGCTACAACACAATTTCTGCTACGATGTTCTGCATGTTAATGCGCCTGCTCCACTAAGGCTACAAGAAATGCAGGAATAACAAGGATCTTTACTCATACACAGGAAGGTGCATCGCGCACAAAACGTCTGTCACACTGGTGGTGGCCTTGTGTGTTCCACGCTTCTGTGGCCCGGCGCGTGCCTCAGGCGCGTGCATCAGGCGAGTGCTGCTGGGTACCTGGTCAATGGCCTGGTTGAGCTGCTCCTCCACGGCCTCGTTGCGCTCCTGCAGCAGGTTGTTCCTCTGCAGCAGCGACTGGCCGATCCGAGCCGCCAGCTCCAGGTCCCTGTCGCGCTGGCCAATCACAAACAGAGAACACCGTTTGAAGGGCAGGCAACGTCTTGACGGAGACAGTTGGTGGTGAATAAACAACTGTATTTTTAAATGAGCAGTAGTTACTTCACAATGATTGATAAAAATCCTTCTCTTTATAAAATAAATACAATACATTTGAAAGGTTCATCAAATAAATGTTTGACTTCGGTGGTGGTCCTACCTCGGAGAGCAGATGGGTGACCACCTCGATGTCATTGTAGGTTCGGGTCATCTGCTCAACGCGATCGGCACCGAGAACTGGCGCACACAGCCGCAGAAATGTAGAGAGAGAAATAAGCGTACAACACACAGGGAGAGCAGGAAGCGGGACTGTGTGTGTGTGTGTGTGTGTTGTGTGTGTGTGTGTGTGGTGTGTGTGTGTGTGTGTGTGTGTTGTGTGTGTGTGTGTGTGTGTGTGTGTGTGTGTGTGTGTGTGTGTGTGTGTGTGTGTGTGTGTGTGTGTGTGTGTGTGTACCCGAGTTAACCTAGTGTTTTGTTTACTGCGTGTGCTGGACTGATGATTTACAGAGAAGATATATTACAGATGATAAACACAAGCATACCAACATAGCACCCCATGTCCACGAGATGATAGGTCTAGGAATACACTATGTGTCATTTCTGTTCCATCTTGAAACATTAAATGTCCTATTCTGGTTGTGTCCACGTTGATTCTGCATAAGGGTCAAAGACATTCCAAATCGATTTCATCTTCGGTATCCGTTTTTGCGCGTACGTCGTCGTCTAGCTTCCGTTTAAAACGAGACTCTACTCGTCCCATGAGGATCGATCAAGTGTAATCTGAATCCGATCCTAAGATGTCCGACCCGGGCCTTCCCACCACCCGGCCTCGGTTCATAGCACACCTGCAAGCCTAGAGGATCCCACCAATCAAACACAAAGGACTCCCCTAAACCCGAAAGCCCCGTCCAACGAAACATTGGCTCTATTACTGTGATATTATCGTTTTGTACAAATTAACTAAACTAAGACATTGTAGAAATGTGCTTACTGGAACGATGGTGGGAATTTGGCTTTATCGAAACAACGAGGTTGAGAGTTCTGAGAGCGATGCGGTAGAATAATCACAGTGTGACGCAGACGATCAGTGGATGCCGTTTGAAAAAAGGATGGTAAACACACACGTAGTAGGCTTTGGACACATAAGACTCTCTCTAGGAAGGAGGAGGCAGAAGAGAAGAAGAGGGAAGGAAGATACTACCTTTGGAGAGGTTTCCAGAGTTGGGGAGGGGATAGGAGGAGGGGTCCAAAGCCAGGTACGCTACAGAGAGAGAGAGAGAGAGCGAGAGCGAGAGCGAGACAGAGAGAGCGAGAGCGAGACAGAGAGAGACAGAGAGAGACAGAGAGAGACAGAGAGAGACAGAGAGAGAGAGAGAGAGACAGAGACAGAGACAGAGACAGACAAAGAGAGACAGAGAGAGACATAGACAGCGAGGGACAGAGACAGAGAAAGAGAGGCAGAGGAAGAGATCAGAAATCAATTAATAGTTGTACAAGAAATCTGCTTGATTCCAGCAAATATCCAAAAGAAACAGACAGAAAGAAAATAAAATAATGTTGGCAGTGGGTGCAGTCCATTGACGCTAAATGGGCAGACCCTGACCAGGGGTCTCTGCCCCTTCCCCCAGGAAAGGGGCAGAGAACATTCCTATATCTCCCAATTGTGAGACAATTCCCAGTTTGAGTATCTGAACACTTCTTATTCAGTTACTCTCTCGGGAAAATGGGGATCAGTACACCGCAAAATAAGTGTGTTCCTGCTTGTTTGACTAGAATTACACTGCTAGGAGGAAAAATAAATGTGGTGACTGTTCCTACGCAACAGCTTGCCAATAACACTGCTTATTTCAAACCCACAGCCAATCGAATTGCTTCCTCAGTATTCCTGCAGCCTCGCTCTCCAATATTGTTTGACAGCAGTCCCATGCACCCATCCATGACCCGTGAGGCCCTGGGCAGAACCAAGCCAGACCAGAGTCCACTAGTAACCCAAAACCAGCCCTGAGTGACCTCTGCCAATGGAAATACTGGCTGTATATAAATAGCTAAACATTAGTACACTAACACACAAGCGCGCACACACACACACACACACACACACACACACACACACACACACACACACACACACACACACACACACACACACACACACACACACACACACACACACACACACACACACACACACACACACACACACACACACACACACACACGTTCCTCCTCTCCCCGTCACAAACCACCCACGTTCACATGACACATACAAACTCAATAAAGACCATACCAGGACCCATCCTTTTCAAATGCAGTTAAAACGTGGTCACGGTAACAAAAGAATTGCAACCACCGAACTTAAACGGTAAACAAGAGGACCGTTCTCTGGACATACACGGAGTCCCCACACAGCCTGCTCAGATATGGGACGTCATGTCAAGCACCTTAGCGCTTGATGACCTTCAGTGACGGCAGCTGTTACTCAACCGATCCAAATGGTCAGGACTAGACAGACTGGTTGAGTCTCTGTGGGAGGCTGGGAACACATTATGTCCAGACAGCTGAGCAAGTGTCACCGCACGCGCACGCAGACACACACACAAACGCAGACACGCTGCAGTTGGATATATACTGTACATGGGCTGACACAATGCGCACACACACACACACATGCACGCAGACACACGCGCAGACACACACACACGCACAGACACACACACACACACACACACACACACACACACACACACACACACACACACACACACACACACACACACACACACACACACACACACACACACACACACACACACACACACACACACACACACACACACACACACAGAGTCGCAGACACACACACACAAAACAAAACACACACACTAAATAGTCAAACATTTAAGCGTATCTAAACTTTGGTACCATTCAACCATCCTCATATAAAAGGAAGACAGCCTATAATTGCTTTGACTTCCAATAAAAAAATAAGCAATAAGCAATACAATGTCATGAAATTTTTTTATATCCTATGAAAAACCTGTAACGCCATACAAAGTTTCACGATGGAACGTTTATTGGCCCAATTCAAAATACTGCAGTGCAATGATTTTATTTAATGCATTCCCATAGCAACATAATATTGAAAAAACAAACAAACAAACAAACCAAAAATCAGCACTATTTCTTGAGAAGCATTTAGGAGGGACAGTCCGACAAGAATTGACACCAAACGACTGCATTGGACAAGCACTATGGTAATGCTAGGGGTCAACTGTTCCATTGTCACAGCGTGGCGGTGAGTAGGGTGGTCATTAGGATATCACACTCACACACACACACACACACACACACACACACACACACACACACACACACACACACACACACACACACACACACACACACACACACACACACACACACACACACACACACACACACACACAGCTGTGTGCGTGTCTCTGTTGGAGAGTCATGATGGAGCTATTAATAGGATGCTTCCATAATCGCTGGGTAAAGTGGGCCATGGGTCTGTGTGCAAGCTGGCAAGGACCCTCAAATCAGTCGGAGGGCAGCTAGTCTGGGCATCCTTGGACGCACGCGCACACACACACACACACACACACACACACACACACACACACACACACACACACACACACACACACACACACACACACACACACACACACACACACACACACACACACACCATGTGATAAGCCAGGGTCTGGCACTGCCCCAAATGTACATGGACACACACACGCACACACACACACACACACACACACACACACACACACACACACACACACACACACACACACACACACACACACACACACACACACACACACACACACACACACACACACACGCACACGCACACGCACACAGGCAATTTCCTGTGCACAACTTAAAAACAGAACAATGACAACAATGACGTAGGAAGAGACCAACTAATCACTCACAGGAAGAGTCCATCTGATAAAACTTTGGTCCATCCACTACAACCCAAAATTACAATGCTGATTCTGCAGTTGTAAAGAAATAGTGCTGATAGTTTTGTTTTATCTGCCTTGATTCAAAGATATATAGTTAGTAACATAGTAAAAGCTACAACAGTTGAATAGTGTTAAAACGACCTCAGGACATATCTGTTTTTGAATGACGGCATGGGTAACAACACAACAGGAAGAGTGGTCAACCAAAACCTGACGAGTAAAAAAAAAAAAACTGAGATTCCTTGTTACGAATAACAGAAACAGAAACCAGAATGCATTCCTCCAGTGAGCGAAGACCCACTGACTTCCTCTCTGCATCTAAACAATCAGTCACTTGGGGATGTCTCACTTCCTGACACACACACACACACACACACACACACACACACACACACACACACACACACACACACACACACACACACACACACACACACACACACACACACACACACACACACACACACACACACACACACACACACACACACACACACACTCACCCTCCATGGAGATATTGTGAAACAGTTCGTCATTGTACATGTTTGAGCCATGAGCTGCGGCCACTTGCTCCGTGCACTCCGTAAGTCCTTCTCTCGTCCCTCTCTGACTCCCAGCTCAGCTCTGTCCCTCACGTGCTCTTACTCCATCCCTCACCCGCCCCCCCTCGCTTCACCTCTCCCCCTCCCCGTCTCCCTTGCCCTCCCTCCCTCCTTCGCCCTCTCTGACCCTCGCTTGCTCTCTCTCTCTCCTCCCTCCCTCCCTCCCCCTCTCTCTCCCTCTCTCACTCACACTCTTGTAAGTCCATCCCTCCCTCTCTCTCTCTCTCTCCCTCCCTCTCTCTCTCTCTCTCCCCCCCTCTCTCTCACACACTTTTAAGTCCATCCCTCCCTCTCTCTCTCCCCCTCAGCTGACCCTCTCCACATACCAGATCGCTTCATTTTCCATCTCTTTGCCAGCATAGAAACATGCATGAACTCACACACATGAACTCACACACACACACACACACTTTGTTCCTCTTCTCATTCTTCCCCCCCCCTCTGTGTGTGTGTGTGTGTGTGTGTGTGTGTGTGTGTGTGTGTGTGTGTGTGTGTGTGTGTGTGTGTGTGTGTGTGTGTGTGTGTGTGTGTGTGTGTGTGTGTGTGTGTGTGTGTGTGTGTGTGTGTGACGTGTGTGTGTGAGACTGTGCCCTACATGGCACAATAAACAGTCCTTGATTGAGCAGTTCATGTTTTACTGTTCTTGTTAAGAGTTTGTGGTAAGCACATACGACAATATTATCTGCATCTAATATGTCCGTAGGCCCACCCATAGGACAACAGCGACAACAAATAGACCACACTCAATACTTGTGCGGTAGACTGGAGTGATGACCACAGCCTGTTCTACGACAACAAGGATGGAGCGGTCTTGCTAGCACCCATTGTTTGAAGACGCTAAACATCTCACGCCAAGGGCTATTTTACACGGCAACAACAATCTCTGCGGGGATATGCACCTGTGATTAAAATAATTGTGAGTTCCGATATGAATACCACTTTGTTTATATTTTTTAAATTTAAATGCATTGTCAATTCCACAGACTTCTCCAACAAATCGGAAGTCGGACGGCGGACAACCGCAAGGTTTCGAATCCACATGTGTCGGAAAGCCTCGGAAAGCCTTCTCCACCTGCGCTAAACGAGCTCCTCCCCGCCAGAATATCTCAACGACAAAAAACAGGTGACCAGGCGTGACCCCGCCCCTTTTCAGTTCCTGGTTTCCTGCCCGGGGTCCGTGCCGGCCCACAGAAGCTGGGCTTTACGATAGCAGGAATGCTGGAGCCAAAAAACGACTGCTTCTGTCAATGGATTCAGAACGGTAACCCCCCCAGAAGCAGCCAGCGGCGGCCCCCGACTCACTCATGTAGCGGAAGGTCTCGTCGGCCAGGCTGGGGGAGACGGCGCCGGGCTGGCCGGGGGCATCGTCGGGGGAGCAGCCCGGGGAGAGGGCCCAGTCCTGGCTGTCCGACAGGTACAGCGAGCCCGAGCCCTGGGAGCCCGAGCCGCAACGCTTCCCACTGCTGCCCAGCCCAGGCCCTCATTCTTGGCGGGTGGTGGGGGAGGGGGGTGGAGGTGGAAGGGGGAGGTGGGTGGGGGGTGGGGGAGGGGTGAGGAGAGGGAGGGGGGAGGGTGGGAGGTGGAGGTGGAGGGGGAGGGGGGGTGGGGAGGGGGGGGGGGGGGTGGGGGGTGGGGGGGGGGGTGGGGGGGGGGGGTGGAGGGAGGATGTGGGGGGTTGGGTGGGAGGATGGGGTAGAGTTTTGGAGAGGAGGTGGAGAATGGTGGAGGATATGGGGGTGAAGGGGTAAGAAAGTACAAAGACATTTATATACATGCTTGGAACACACGCACACACACGCGCACAGACACGCACACGGACACGCACACGGACACGCACACGGACACGCACACGCACGCACACACGCTACCTGTCTCCGTGCTGGACTCCTTCTTCTCCACTGGATGGGGTTTGACCTCAAACATGTCCCGTACGCAGAGAGGGCGGGTCAGCCCTCACACGTGCACACGCACACACAGCCACGTGCACGGCTGGACAGGAAATGGCCGTTGGCGTTGTCGGTGACATCACATTCTGCTGATGGCCAATGAGGGCTGGGATTCTCCACCTGAAACCAGAAGAATAGTAAAGACATAAGTATTGTAGAAGGGGTTTTTGGATCGCAGTCGACTCATTTGTAGGATTATTACCGAGATGTATAACAATTTTATGAAAGCCTGACGAGTCTGATTGTCGTGTGCATCATATTTTTAAAATGGATCACATGGTACAGCAGCTACTACTGATAAACCGTATTACAAAACCACACACAGGCTTCTGTCAGTTCTGTTCATCACTTGCAATTTGAGGGATGACACAGACAAATCCCAGGAAAACGCTCCACTTCTGAATTATTCCCGAAGGAAAACGTTTGTCTGTTTTTCCAGCTGTGATCGGCACACAGCGATGAATCTGAAGGTCTTTCCTCCGGGCTGCCGTGGTCAAAATCCCATCCTCTTCCTCTCCTTTGCCATTTCTCACCCCCCTCCTCTCCCTTCTCCTCCCTCTCTCCCCCCTCCCCTGCTCCCTGGGACATCAGATAAGACAGATTCACGTAAACACTCCCTGCCCACGGTGCCGTTCAACTGGGATGATTCAATCTGCCTGCCGGCCGTGCAACTGGTTCAGTGCTGTTTTTGGCGAGGCCAGACATATTGTATCCGGCCTTCATCGATCCACTACCTCATGTAGCCCTAGCGAAGATGGAACAATGTTAATGGCGCCGAATAGGTTTCAAAACAATAATGATTTTAAAAACAAAATCAGAAATTGTTCCATTTTTGAAATCTCTTCAATATTACAAAAAGCCGTTTTTTTTTTCCTTGCGATGTTTAATCCCCCCAAAAAATTAACAAATCATTCATTTTCAAATCATCTCTTCATTAATATTCTGAACGATTCGGATAAATAAGATACAGAGACTATAGCTAGGCTCAAGTTAGCTGCAAAAGTATCCTCCAGTACAAGTGGAGACCACGCTTCCTGTTCTCTTCAGCGTTGTCTCCAAGGACGGCGTCAACAGGATGCGTCTTCTTAAAGAGACAGAGCGCCATTTAATAAAAAGGGGTGGAGTGAGAAGTAGGAGGAGAGTGACAGTAAGATCTTGCACATCTGGGTCAACCACTCTGACAGCTGGGCCCTGTTGACAGAGGGTGACGCTCACATGACCAATAGACCCTCCCCCGGCCCCGGCAGACTCTCTAACTCAATGCTGGACACTTCCCCTTGAACCGTACGCTGCAAACTACTGCGCTGTACATTCAATACTGCTTTTTGGAGAGAAACATCTTCACACATAAACTTTAGGGTCTGTGATTCAAATTGTCTTTCAGTTTTTTTGCTCTGTTTATTTTATATATGAATATATTACATGCATTATATTGTTTGTTTTGTTTCACCGGTTAATTTTTATACTATACTTAAATAATCACCAACTATTACTTTGTAGCTATCGGGTCCTCATTCGGTCCAACCTCTGCCTGCATAGATATACTTTTTCACCGCCGAAACCATTACCTTTAACACGATAGACGTACATCCATATAGCTACGAAACACAATCGTGTGCATTCACGCGCTGTCACAACATGTATACCCCAAGATCCAATGGACAGCTTAGAGCTGGCTTTAGGAGAAGACACCATGTTTCAAAGTAAAAGCAGACTTGGGCAGCAGGACCGACCCTTGGAGAAGATGTTAATATGTAAAGAAGACATCTCAAGTGTGTACATCAATGGTGGAATTAAGCTAATGATAGAATAATCTCTTGAAGGACATGAGCGCAGTCCAGGTAATAACCGTCTTCAACGGAGTCTTTGAGTAAAGCTCCGTGAAGTGCGGTTTGTCTGTGACTTGACTCGTTTTCATGTCTCCCAGCCTTGGGTCAGACAACAGTCATGTCGTGTTCCGTTCCATTCCACATCAGGTCGATGCGGAGAGCCAGCATCTATGCACTACCTCTGATAAACCATCACAAAGAGAAAGGTACTGATCGATAGAAGGCCAGCAAGATGAGCCTTGCTTGCAGTGCCCTCAATTTAAAGCTCAAGGTCAAAATACGTGAAGCACATGAACATGATTCCGTACAGAATCTGCGTATTACTAGCACTTAACGACCGCATGGCGCATCTAGCTCTGGTTTCAGATGTATAATACTGGAGGTCTGCTTGAATGTTAATGTCTGTCAAGCTCAATCGCTTTATCACCTGATGACTCATCATGTCCCAATCAGGCCTCCAGTTTCCCTTAGCCTTACCTTGCACACGTAGTTTCATAATAAAGCATGTTTATCTACTTATCTGTCAAGAATAGCCTTTATAATAGCAGAGGTCTTATCAGTCAATGTAGCCTATAACATACGTGTTGGCAGCAGATACCAGCTCAGCAGTGTGTCAGTCATAGACACAGACAGACAGACAGACAGACAGACAGACAGACAGACAGACAGACAGACAGACAGACAGACAGACAGACGGACGGACGGACAGACGGACAGACGGACAGACACTTCAAAAGCCTACATGACAGGAGAAAACGAAAGCCAAGGAGGAGGAGGAGAAGGAAGGTTGGGACCGCCATCCTTATCCAGTCCAACAGACTGCTTCATCATCTCTGACTCTCTCTGACTGATACCCTCGCAGCACACCTCCGGCTTATTAGAGAGGTCAAGAGGTCATGAAAAAGCCCAATGCCAGTGAAGGACACGCAACCAAGGCAAGAACATAGAGGACTATAAATGGACCAAAGCCCGGACCAAATATACATCTGAACATTCATGATATAAGAAGCATAGAGCATGTTTCAAGCACGTGTCTCTTAGCAGTAGTTGTAACGGGGTCTGATGTATGTATTCGACCAAAGCTATGTCTACATGTTAGAGCCCTAACTGTTATAGAAAAGACAAATGCTTGCAAAAGCGGTCCAGAGAAGAGAAGCGATCTCTTGTATGCTTTATTGATGATGAATAATTGATACTATTTTTCATAATCTGACCATGACACAGTCCCACCGCATCAAGATGTGGGTCAATAACAAAAGGTCACGGGTTGCAGCATAGGAATCTTAAGGAGGAAGGCAGCCACGCAAAATGTTGAACACATTATAATATATATATAACATAATAATAACAACTCACCAATATCCGATTTACTTGCTTTACAACCATGCATTAAACGAAAAATCAGACATTCATCTATCGATTATGGTCGGGGTAGCTGTAAAGCATATTTGGAGAAATAATGCGAGCTAACTGGGATCAAAAACGTCCAATGACTTGTCAGTATGAGATATTTGTTTCATAAGAATATCTCTTCTGGGGGTGCAACGGATCGGTGCTGATCATAGACATATATTAATAGACACCGCATTGGCCTTTGAGTCATACGTCAACGCAGCCGCCATGTTGGAGCGGCTACGGGCTGCAAATAAATACAAACCAGAGAGCGAGCATTATAAAGATCCCCCTTTTTGAAAACCGATTTCAAGGAGTACTTTTTTTTATTTCAGGGTCTACGCCGTATGAAAAAAAGTGCAATACATGACACACAATATAAATAAAATGGTACACAAACGACCCGAGAAATGTAAACCTTTGTGTTTTTGTTTTGTTTTTTTTTTACATAAAAACGAAGCTGCCACGTGTTTGTATTTGTTGACAGGCCAGTCTAGACGTTGAGGTATCGCCACTGCTCAATGTCTATATGTCTATATTGTCTATATATTGTCTACATGTCTATGTCTATATGTCTATGGGTGGTGACAGCTCTGCCCAGTTAGCTACAGACGAGCGTCGCTAGCGCGCGTCAACACGTTTACGCGCCTGGTCCATCCACCCTTATCCCCAGATATGAATGCTTTATAACCCAGGGGACAAAATATATATGTGTAAGACGCTTACCCTTTCCGAATAAACACCCAATGCTAACGGTGCATGCGGCTCCTGCTGCCCATCCCCGTAGTAGCTCAAGCCTCCAACAATAGAGGACCGCGGCGGGAGCGTAAAACTCTCTCTCTCTCTCACGCGCAGTGAGCGCTATGCTAATGAGGGGGGGTTGCCAGATTGGGACTGGTTCCTGCAGCCGAGTGGTCAATGGCAGATCTCAGCGCAGTGAGCAGCTTGTGTCATCGGTGGTGTTGCCAGATTGGGACAGCTTTTGCTGCAGCCCAGCGGTGCCAGAATGGGCGGGGAATCCAAGCCCAATCTGGCAACGCTTGATCCTCGACGCGGCAACGTCCCTCGCGCGACCCCGTGACGCGCGTACGGCGCGCCTGTAGTCTGTATCAAATTAAAAGTCTCGCTAGTCTTTGCGCTTTGCCCTCTCGGGTGGGGGGGGTGGGGTTGGGGGTGTCCTTGCTAAACAAATGTATGAGTTTGATCATGACGTTTCGGTATTCGCTCAGATGAGGTAGAATGTGGGATTTAAACGAGACAGCTTTACACTGAGGGCTTCTCTGTTTGTGTTTGCGGCGTCGCCGAGGAGAGCAGGTACGAATGTGGTGAACGATATATATGAGTTTTGAAACACTTAACACGTATGTTTTGCTGGTCTGTGGCGTCGCATGAACTGGGGATATAACATTTGGGTCATCTATTAATAAACACGTGGACAATTATCCAGTTTGATGTGCTCTTAAAGTCTTATTCTGTCACTTCTGGGTCCAGGTAAACATTAACTGGGACTCGCTACGTCTCATTAAAGAGACGTACATGGATACAGATTGGATCGTTTAGTGGGGCACATCTGGTCTCTGTCCACTGAACGTAACACTCTGTCCTTTTTTTAAATTTGATGTTTAGGGTGAAAAAACACTGAACACCGTTGGACATCATTTTACAACACTAGATGCTAAATACCTTTTAAGCTTTTACCTTAAAAGAAGGTGTATATACAAATCGTTTGATTTTGGGCCGTCATCAACTCACATATGTATTCAAACATTGAAGAAGGGACACTCTGGTGTAAGACCTATGATGTCATGTCGTCGATGAAATAAAGCGCTTTTGGGTGCCGATGACGTAGGGCGGCGCTGCAGGCAGGTGGGCTCCTGTTGGCGCGCTGCGAGACGGGCAGAGGGCACAGAGCGCTCCGGGGTGGGACGGGCTGGGTGGTGCTGATGCTGGGGTGTGGGGGGATGCTCCCACACACACACACACACACACGCACCCGTTGGGTCTCATATTACATCGACCGTACACACTGCTCACTCTCTCTGTCTTCATCCTCTTGCAGCCGATGAGCGAATATATGCCCACCTCGTCCCGTATCTCCGTCGCCGAAGGGACTCCATGTCTTTCTTGGTAAGGGCAAATAATCCGCACGTGTTTAGGGTGTATCTTTGTGTGCGTTGGGTGTTGCCTTAAAAGCCGATGTCAACAATAATACGTTGGTAGCATGGGTCGGTGGCGTAGCCAGCGGCGAATCATCAATGCCACGATATGCCTGCTGTTTCATAATATATGTCTCCATTCCTATTCTAGTCTATGTTGTATTTTTATTTTAATATATTCATAAAGGATCGGTGGTCGATCATGAGCCCGTCTCTGCATGGGGCTTTAGTCGATAAGAGGACACCCATAGGACCGTCTTTTGTTTATGTGTGTCACAAGTGCGCCCTTTTAGTGTCCACTCTGACACGCTGTGTAGATGGGAGGGGTCCAGTCTCTCTGCCCATTGTCCATGAAGCTACTCCAATTCCTTTAATTTTTCTGATCTTATGTTTTGTTTCGTTGTTGGGTCATATTTGTTGTTGTTGCTCTACTTACGAGATAATAATGATTAAGGTTACCAATGTTGCATTTGCATTTGCATTAGTTCAAATGTTGTCTTTCTTCAATGGCTGCACTCCTTCATTCATTCATAAATGTACTTCAAAAGTCAACGACCAATTCACTCATAAACGCCTCAGCATTTCATTCATTGAGAAAACTTTTTTTCTGAAAGAACATCGTGCTACGACAGCAATAACGTCACAATATGCACTGATGCACTTAACCTCTAAAACTACCCTAATTTTATATTTGACTCGGCAGATGGTTGTGTCGCCCATCAGTGGTTTCCCCTCCTCCTCCTTTAACATCACCAACCCCCCCCCCCCCCCCCCCCTATCCAGCTCAGCCCAATCCCATGTCCCTCTACTTGGGGGCATGTCTGACATCTCCTTCCTCCCTCCCTCCTCCCTCCCCCTCCCCCTCCCCTCCTCCCCCAGGACTGTTCCTGTATCTCTCACACTGCGGTCCAGTCTGTATCCATAGAGGACCGCTATGAGGACTCCAGCCACCAGTTCCTGGTCAGTGAAGCCACTGGTGCTCTTTGTCGGTACTAACGGGGGCTTTTGTTTTTATGGCTTCGTAAAATAAAAGCCCCGCTCCCCTATGGTTTCTTAAAAGACTCTCCCAGGGAGGACTTATGAGCTGCTTATCTAGCCTTTTAATTCAGCTTCCAGACATTTGAAGCAGTGACATTTTCTCTTAATAATTATTGCTTAACTTAGCGGGACCAATTTCAGGGGAAGAATTGGTAGATTAGAATTTAATTTAAATTAGTAACACTTGACAAAAAGGTTTACGTTAATCTTATTACGGCATTAGTAAATTCCGTAATAAGCATTATTTTATAGAATTAGCATAGTGTTACACCTTAAGGTTGGCAATAGTTTTGGTTTAATTTTAAATAATATATGATTTGATACCATAGTTAGCATGCACACCATTAGTAAACATGAAATCCATGAATCCATTACCGTTAAGTAACTTAGTTAATTTTCATTTAATGCTTATTACTGCATTAAGGTGTAAAAGATGCAAAGTGTTATATAAGTTACAAACTGCCCCATAGTTTTTAGTCATTATTTATGATATTACGTATAATTATAAATACTTGTTCTATATAAAAACAATACAAGGTGGACCCTGGTATCCACGGCGTGTGAGGGCTTCGTACGTTTCTCAGCATTGCCATGCCAATCAGTCAAGCATAGAAAAGTAAACAAAAAAGAAAAAAATCTTTCAATGAGAACTTCTCATCATGACCCATCGATATATATACTGTCAATATATATATCGATGATCATCACCCATCACACCCACTTTCTACAACACTCCTTCTCACATTCATCCCTCCATCACACCTCAGCTCAGAGACACAGCGCCACCCGGTGGCGGTCACTGTCCTTGTCACCCGCTTTGACCCTTTCTGTTCATGCCTGCTGCGGCTCCCAGCAACGGCAGCACTGCTATGAGGTTGTAGCAGCCAACGCCTCAACAGCGACCCCCAGTGGATTCAGATACAGGCTATTAAGCAGCAGGTTAGGGGTCAGGGCCTCTTGCTCATGGATATCTTACGTGTACAGCTGGTACATAGGGCGGAGTGGGGGGGGGGGATTGAACCTGGTTCCTTTCAGCTGGGAGTTCCCATAGCACTTCTAGAGAAAATAGATATGCAGGTAGATAAATGTGATTTTTATGGGAGTTGGCAAGGTGTGTGTGTGTGTGTGTGTGTGTGTGTGTGTGTGTGTGTGTGTGTGTGTGTGTGTGTGTGTGTGTGTGTGTGTGTGTGTGTGTGTGTGTGTGTGTGTGTGTGTGTGTGTGTGTGTGTGTGCAATTAATCATGTAATAAATGATTAACTACCCACCTTCCTATACAAATGTTGGTACGTAAATCATCTACTACACATATCAACTATTCCAGGTTTGATCTTTTTAATTGTATCTCTTTTCCCTTATTGTGTCTCTTACGTTTCACACAATCGATCACATGGAAAGTTGGAATCCTTAACTGACATTTTCTGCTGTGTTGCTGTCCCTGTGTCTTGACACGTGCGGCCCCGTCAGAGTTCGGCCGTTTCCGATTGCACTCTGCCAGGGGCGCTTGGTGATGACATCACAGGGCTGCCGCCTGAACCGGGCCACTACCAGCTGCTGGCGGAGCTGGGTGAGATTCAACATGGAATTAAAGTAGCACCACCTGTTGCTAGCCAAGAATTATCATTACTATTTTTAAATGTGTATATATTTCTTTTTATTTACTGTGAATATTGTATGATTTATTTGATGCACTAGTACATTTCTCTATTTTGTCACACGACACACAAAATAAACTATATAAAAGAAACTTTAATACAAATAAAAAAATATATATATTTTTTATAATCATAAGGTATCTTTCAATATTTTGTCCTGGTGTATTTTGTCCCCAAAGGGAGAGGCTTCAATAACATGAGCCAGGTCAGCATGGCACGCCATACGCCCTCCGGCCAGCTGGTGGCGATCAAGCATACCAACCTTGACGAGTGTACCGAGGAAGAGCTCCTGCAGCTGTCAGTGAGTGTGATTTCATTCCTTCACAGTAGGCGAGTTTCAGATCAAGCATGCGTTGTTGCGGTGCCTCGCATAACCTAATGCATTCTGGGATCAAAACGTCAGAAATGCTGGTGATAACTTCCCTAAGCGACATGGTGTCACATGACTTTAAAAACTTGCTGGAGCTCCCGCCGTCTTCGTTTCTGTGCATATGTTCTCAAATAAATGGACATAAGACACTCATAAGACACACTTACCACGTGGAATTTCCCACGTGAGAAATTACGTAACTCATTTCACAGAGGCGTGCCCTTTCCAAAGCTATGCTTGTTCAAACTACGAGAAGTGCACCTGTGTCCGACTTGACGTGGTGGGAACTTGACGTGTTTCTGACTAGTTCCGTCGCCAAGTCTCGTGCATGCATGCGCTCAAATGAAGACAATCTGAAACACGCCTATTGACTCTGGTATGCCAGAGTTTTTGGCCACTTGGCCAAAAAAAAGGATTGTAGTTAAAATTACTTTGAAACCCTGTATTCCAGTCCTACGATTTTCATTGTCAATGGCAATGTTTGCCTACGTCAGCGTGTTCAGCAGCAGCATGTCCGTGGACGCCCCACTGCCACTCAGCTAGTCTCCGTGACGTCTTGTGTTGTCAGAATGAGGTGCTGCTGTCCCGGCTGTTCCGTCACCCCAACCTGCTCACCTCGCGCCTGGTCTTCAGCTCCTGCTGCCAGCTCTGGATCCTAACGCCGCTAATGTCCTATGGTCAGACACACAACCCCCCCCCCCCCTTCTCTCAGGCCCAACCCCTCCATCACCACTACCAAATAAAACGGCAGCAATGAGCATCCATGTTCTGCCTTACAAACGCCCTTCAGGGTCAGAGATAGTCAGAAGGACAGTTTTACAGATGAAGTTTTCCATGTTTTAACATCCAAAATTATCTTTGGTATCCCATTATGCAGAAAATATTTTTCACGGGCTTAAATAAGAAAAATGTTTGTAAACTGTGAAGTTACCCTTTAACATTGGTATCAATGTTCATGACAACAATGTGCATTTTTGAAATAATTTTGACGTTTTTTCATAATTTATTAATTATTTGATTCATACATTTAATTATTTCCTTCATATTTTTACCATCTCGGAGAACTCTCCGTGTGCGTTTCTCAATCCCTCCCTCCCTCTTTGTCGCTCCCAGGCTCGGCGGACGCCTTGCTGCGGTCCTACTTCCCAGACGGCATGAGCGAGTCCCTGATAGCGTACCTGCTGTATGGCGTGCTGAAGGCCCTGCAGTACCTGCACCAGATGGGATACGTCCACAGGTGGGGGGGTCCGGAGGGGCTGGGTGGAGATTAGGGATCACCAAACATCAGAGATATCATATTTTGAGGGATTACGCATGGTTTGTAATATATATCTTGGTGTAAAGTGCGGAAATATTAGTTGTCTTTCCTCGCGTCTGTTTTAAATCTCCTTACTTTGAACACTTTCATCTCTCTCTCTCTCTCTCTCTCTCTCTCTCTCTCTCTCTCTCTCTCTCTCTCTCTCTCTCTCTCTCTCTCTCTCCTCTCTCTCTCTCTCTCTCTCTCTCTCTCTCTCTCTCTCTCTCTCTCTCTCTCTCTCTCTCTCTCTCTCTCTCTCTCTCTCTCTCTCTCTCTCTCTCTCTCTCTCTCCCCCACACCTCCACATCACTCTTTCTCTTTCTCCTTCCTCCCCCACCTCTCCATCTCCCAGGGGGCTGAAGGCCAGCCACATCCTGCTGTCGGGGGACGGCCGTGTGTACCTGTCCGGGCTGCACAGCGTGTACAGCATGATGCGGGACGGGCGGAGGGCCCGGGCCGTCTTCGACATGCCCCACCACAGCCCGGCCCTACTGCCCTGGCTCAGCCCCGAGCTCCTGCGCCAGGTCAGGCCCTCCCCCCACCCCGTTATAAGATCACTTCACGCATCAATACATCTCAACACAGCTGACAAACAGGATTTCAAATGTGACGACTCCCAGCTGAGTGTTGATGTGTCCCTGAGCAAGACACGTAACCCTAACTGCTCCTGACGAGCTGGCTGTCGCCTTAAATGGTTGACTCTTCCGTCAATGTGTGTATTAATTAACCGATGTAAGTCGCTTTGGATAAAAGCGTCTGCTAAATGCCCTAAACGTAACACATGTTCGAAGTTCTCCCAATGTTGTGCTGGTCGTACTACAGAATGATTTATTGCTTGTTTAGCAAATGACACAGAACATAAGGAACTTTAGAAAGGAAAACCGCATGCTCGCAGGTCGAAATCTTCGCAATTCGATTATTTCCCCCAAAATCGTTTGGCACTAGAGCTGCCGATTCTATCCCCGATGGAGTCGGACGTTGACGATCGACCCGGGGCGTAGTAGCGCACCGTTTCAGAAACATCGTCATCGGATCGGCGATGGATTTCTTAGTTTCTAAACCTGAACTCATGTTTGATGAGTCAAACAATATGCTGAACTCCCGTGTGTTGGCGGGCTATTTTCTAAACGCCCCGACCTAGCGTCCAACGCTTAGCTGGGCACTCGTCATGCGTTGACCGCGTAGGGGAAGCTGATCCGTATGCTCCATATGTTTGAATGTTGCCCGAAGCGATTGGAGTACAACTCTTCCAAAGAAACCCGAAAAGATTGGAGCAGAGCTATGGGCTAGTCTATAAATGTATGCTGCGTGTCAAACATGGCAACAAAAGAAGATTTAGAAACTTCCACAGTGCTACATTGTACATAACAGTTTGTTGCTTGTATGAAATCTTATTAACTGCTCAAATAAAATTACAATTACTCACTCACTCACTCTCTCTGTCCCCTCCACCCACCCCCCGTACCTCCATGCTTCTGCCAGGACTTGCACGGCTACGGGGTGAAGTCAGACATCTACAGTCTGGGCATCGTGGCCTGTGAGCTGGTCAGTGGCAGGGTACCCTTCCAGGACATGCCTCCCACACAGGTACCCCACTTTACCCATCCATCCCCTCGTCTAACCCACCATTCAGGCAAGGGGGCGTTTGGGGGGCATCTTGCTCAAAGTCGCGTACAGGTGGGCTTTGGACACTGGGAATCGAAACCAGTACCTTTTGAACATCAGTATGGTATCCTGCCCCCTCAAAATTTCAAAGGAGTTAGTCACAAGTTGAAATGGACTGAAGGAGCCGGGCTGGTTTATTTGTTATTGTTCTGATCAGGTGATGGAATGGTCCAGTGGTGATGGTGGTATGATCCAGTGGTGGTATGATCCAGTGGTGGTGGTGTTACTCATGATCCAGTGGTGGTGGTATGGTCCAGTGTTGGTGGCACTATGATCCAGTGGTGGTGGTATGATCCAGTGGTGGTGGTGGTACTATGATCCAGTGGTGGTGGTACTATGATCCAGTGGTGGTGGTACTATGATCCAGTGGTGGTGGTACTATGATCCAGTGGGTGGTGGTGGTGCTATGATCCGTGTGGTGGTGGTACTATGATCCAGTGGTGGTGGTACTAATGATCCAGTGGTGTGGTGGACTATGATCCAGTGGTTGGTGTGGGTGGTATGATCCAGGTGGTGGTGGTGGACTATGATCCAGTGGTGGTGGTGGTATGGATCCAGTGGTGGTGCTATGATGATCCAAGTGTGGTGGTGGTATATGATCCAGTGGTGGTGGTACTATGATCCAGTGGTGGTACTATGATCCAGTGGTGGTACTATGATCCAGTGGTGGTGGTACTATGATCCAGTGGTGGTGGTACTATGATCCAGTGGTGGTGGTACTATGATCCAGTGGTGGTGGTACTATGATCCAGTGGTGGTGGTACTATGATCCAGTGGTGGTGGTACTATGATCCAGTGGTGGTGGTACTATGATCCAGTGGTGGTGGTACTATGATCCAGTGGTGGTACTATGATCCAGTGGTGGTGGTACTATGATCCAGTGGTGGTACTATGATCCAGTGGTGGTGGTACTATGATCCAGTGGTGGTGGTACTATGATCCAGTGGTGGTGGTACTATGATCCAGTGGTGGGTGGTACTATGATCCAGTGGTGGTGTACTATGATCCAGTGGAGTGGTGGTGGTACTATGATCCAGTGGTGGTGGTACTATGATCCAGTGGTGGTGGTACTATGATCCAGTGGTGGTGGTACTATGATCCAGTGGTGGTGGTACTATGATCCAGTGGTGGTGGTACTATGATCCAGTTGGTGGTACTATGATCCAGTGGTGTGGTACTATGATCCAGTGGTGGTACTATGATCCAGTGGTGGTACTATGATCCAGTGGTGGTGGTACTATGATCCAGTGGTGGTACTATGATCCAGTGGTGGTGGTACTATGATCCAGTGGTGGTGGTACTATGATCCAGTGGTGGTGGTACTATGATCCAGTGGTGGTGGTACTATGATCCAGTGGTGGTGGTACTATGATCCAGTGGTGGTGGTACTATGATCCAGTGGTGGTGGTACTATGATCCAGTGGTGGTGGTACTATGATCCAGTGGTGGTGGTACTATGATCCAGTGGTGGTGGTACTATGATCCAGTGGTGGTGGTACTATGATCCAGTGGTGGTGGTATGATCCAGTGGTGGTGGTACTATGATCCAGTGGTGTTCCCCTCGCTCCAGATGTTGCTCCAGAAGCTGCACGGCTCCCACTGCTGCCTGATGGACGTGGCGCCCTTCCCCCTGGGCAAGCTGGGCGGGCTGACCGTGTCCCGGTCGGGGCTGGACTCGGGCATCGGCGAGAGCATGGCCACGGGAAGCCTGAAGCACAGCGCCTCCGCCCCAGGCTCCGCCCCGGCCCCCGGCCACGCCCCCGCCGCCGTCACCACGCCAACCACCGACCGACCCCAGAGCCCCGGCCCCAAGAACCACTCGGCGACCCTACACAGCCTGGTGCAGCAGTGTCTGCAGCAGCAGCCCGAACAGAGGTACCCGCCTCAAGGACTAGATTGACACGCGAGTGTGACCAATCACGGCCCTTCCACCAGGAACGTCGCTTCTAAAAAAAAAACACAGACCTGTGGTGAAACAAACAGGATTTCAAATGTGATTTATAAACAATCACTCAACGGTCTATGAAATGATTCTCTTTGTTGGGGCCCAACTGGGTTTCGACTATTATGAGCAGATCAATATTTTACCATGGTGTCCTATAAACCTCTGTTTGCTCCTTGTGTGTTTTTGCAGACCGTCTGCATCCGCGTTGCTGACCCATGCCTTCTTCAAGCAGGTGGGTTTCACCATGACACCAAATATCCAACTAGTGTTGCCTGTTTGCTATAATTATTGACCAGAGGCTTTCTTTTTGTTGATTCACGTGCCATTTATTGGAATTCTACAACCTAGTTCTCAGTGGATCACTTATTGCACTACTGTTGGCCTTTGCGCTAGCTTTTCAACTGCATCAACACACACAACCCTTAATCCCCCATGACACAAATCCATGGGCCAGTACTTAAAAGTTAATTAATGTGCACACCACAGAAAGAGAGAGAAAAAGGAGATGGTTTGATTCTTGATTTAACAGTATTGACAATAGAATACCAGTTGTGGAGAACCCGGCTCACGATGCCAAAGATGACAAAGGGTCACCGCGGTTACACTAGAAGCTCGAGCTTTTGCATCTGTGCGTTGACCATGAGTGCGTGTTTCTTGTGTGTCGCTGGCGGGGCGACCACAGGTGAAGAGACACACCAGGGACACCTTCCTGAACCTCATGTACCCGGCGGTGCCACTGGGGAGCCCCAAGGACGACTCCCCCGTATCCAGCCCCCCGACGCCGGCCTGCCACGCCACCCCAACGTCGCCCCTCTGCTCCGACCCTCCGGGGGCCTGGGACTTCTCTTGAAACCACAACCATTGCCCCCACATCCACTACAACCGCTAACCCCACACACACACACACACACACACACACACACACACACACACACACACACACACACACACACACACACACACACACACACACACACACACATACATACATACATACATACATACATACATACATACATACATACATACATACATACATACATACATACATACCACTCCACTCCTCTGCGTTCTGCCATCAAAAGACAAAGACAATCCAAACTGAACCATGGAATGGCAAAAGTTGTACTTTTGCGTTTCTTCTTCCATTTAGCTACGTCTCAGCAGGCCGCCAAACCCCAGCCAAACCACTCTGAGCCTTTGTTGTTGTTGTTGTTGTTTTAAATCGTTTTTTGTATTATTTTTTCATATAGATAAATATATATTTACTTATTTTGAAGCAAAATACTGAGTAGGGGACAGCTGTCTGAGACAGCCCGAGTTCTATAGTGCCACTGTGAGAAAACATGAACAAGGCGGGGTCAGGCGTGTGTTCAAAGAGGCAGCGGTTACTATTGAATAATTCACCGCTAAGACCCGCCCACTAATGTTGTCTGGCAGAGGAGCAGACCAATCGCTGAACGGATGACGCTCGCGCTCGGTGTTTCAAAACAACACTATCGCCCTTTTTAGCCGTTCTGTTTTTAAACTGGTCTGTGATTGGTGGTTGGTGACGGGGCACGGTCAGTAGGCATCCATGCCAGAGGAAGTCGATGAACTGACTGATGAACTGACTTTTATTTTCAGAACGTGGGTAACCTCAAACACGTGCATACATCTCCAAATAGTTTTTGAAAAAAGTATTTAGAAAAATCACGTCTTCCAGATCAGACCAATTTCTCCTTCAATTTGAAAGAATTTTCCATGCAATATACATATTCTACATTTTAGTGATACTACAACAGTTAACACCTGGCTGAAAACATGACCACTATATCCAAAAGTCATTTAAAGTATAGGTCTCAACAAACGCATGAAGTTCCAACCCTGTGTCCAAAAAGGGAAGTGCACACAGGGGGTACAGGTCGAAACGCAAGACCAATTTCGCCCTAAAAACGCGCATGTCGTAAAAAAACAAAAAAAAACACGAGCAATAGAACACTTCAGAGGTATCCACTTATCGTACAGTAGAAACCGTTTTTGATTCAACTGTGATAACCGCCCTCTGGTCCCGCCTCCTCCTCAAATCGCCTTTGACCTCTGACCTAATGCCGAATATCTTAACCTCTCTCGCTGTGAAGTACCCGACACTGCCTCTGTGTATGTTAAAAGCAGTAGCTATACCTCGACAGTTCTTAAGTGCAGTGGTTTCTCCCCCCCCCCCCCCCCCCAACTGTGATAGAGTGGGTAGTCGTGCGAGGGATGTGTAACGGTACACACATCCGTTCAGCTGTGTTTGAGACTTTTTATGAATGTGAATAATAAAGAATAACGGAAGCTGATTTAAGCAATGCCTGTTGTTGCATATTTTTGATTGAATGGCATGGTTTTGTGTGTGTGTGTGTGTGTGTGTGTGTGTGTGTGTGTGTGTGTGTGTGTGTGTGTGTGTGTGTGTGTGTGTGTGTGTGTGTGTGTGTGTGTGTGTGCGAGCATCTGTTTGTGTGTGCGTGTGCGTGCGAGGGATCTTATTCAAACACAAAATGCTCAGTTCAAGACTTTCAGTGGAACTTTTACACAACATACTAGGCTTTATGAAAACACTTACTTCCACATCTTACCTGCATTTATTTACATACAACACTTTCAAACACTTATTACATGGAATTAATTTTAGGACATGAAGAGCAATACATCTTGCTAGTTGGGGCCTGATCTATAGTGGGAATGATATACTAGATCCTCCCACAACCACTTCCCTAAATACATATAAATATGCTATAAATTCTTCTGTCTCACTTGTAGATCGTTTTGTATGAAGGTGTCTTCTAAATGACAATAGCACAATTAATGTAAATCTAGTGAGCCTGTCATCCAGAAGAGTGGCCGGGGATGTGATGCTGGTTTAGGGCTGATCCTCTAGAGTGCAGCATTCAATAAAACGTAACCTTGCTCCACGGTCTTCCAAACCAAGCCCCGCCCTTAGGGACGCAAGAGCTCCACATCGACAACGTAAAACTAATTGACTGTCGTAAACAGAAAACACAGCGTGGAGATTAATTAAAGAAGTCTCATTTTTGGATGTTCAATTCGTTATCCCGACGCAGAAAAGCATTAGATGCGTTCCGCAAATACCCTGTAAACTTTCGATAAAGGAATGCAGTTTTTTGGATTTAGATGAAACTAGCGTGCGTTACGTTTCCAGTTCACAACATTTACAACATTAAAAGTTCTCGAGTTGGACGCTTAATGCTCTTAATTATTCTATATTAATATAGGTATATTATGTTGTATATAAATATATATATACATTTATATTTTTTAAAATATAGATGATCAGGCATCCAAAGTCAAATCAATTGTCAATCAACTAAATGTTTTATTGACGGATCATTGATGTTGACCGAAAAAATCAGAACCAAAAAGCAACGCTGTAACAAATGTATTCAGAGACTTTAAATATAGCCTAACTGTTGAAATAGTTAAAAATAGCACGCCGCGTACAGGGCTTTTAATTTGAAACCAAACCGGAAAACTATGTCGGTGACGTTCCGTGGATTCCTACATTGTTGCAAGAAGTATCGCGACGTCAACGTGACAGTTGTTATTTCCTCGCGTCCAGGTGAGCTGCTTTATTCACTATTACGGGATGTTACATGTCTCCCCCTGACACACACTTGTACGCGGCCAGGTTGACGCGTGTTTTACGTGCTGTTGCCTCGGGAGGAGTGAGAACAAGGTACACAGTGGCGTTTATGTCACATGAGTAGGAGGAGGCGATTCAAGGGGAGGTTGCAAGAAGGGGGGAGAATAAATGGGATTCGCTTTTTTTTTTGACAGCTTTTCGTACCGAGGGCCGCCTGCTTCTTGCTCTAAATGGCCCAAGAGTGTCGTTTCGTTCATGCATAATTAACCTGTATCCTCCTACGAAGCAATTCCCAGCAGTGTGTATGTGGAGCCAGAGGCGGCGTCTACGTCCCAGTGGTGGTGCGGGGTGGAGGTGGTGGGGGCGGGGTGATCTGTCATGGGCTGTTAAGTTAGCCATTGTGTAGGATAGTTAACAGTGTGGGCGAGAATCTCATGCCACTTCTTCATCATTCACACTGTGTGTGTGTGTGTGTGTGTGTGTGTGTATTGTTTGCGCTACAGCCCGGAGGCACACAAGCCGAGCCTGTCCGGAGGAGTAGCCCCACTGACGTGGAAGACCCTCCAGCCTGGACCCGCGGGAGCGAAGAGAACCCCCGCTGTGGAGACGTGGGTCCGACCGCCGGCTCCTCCAGGACAAACATGGAATAATCTTTTGGGAGTTTTTTTTTTTTTTTTGATCTCGCTCTGTTCCTCCAAGCTCACAGTCGTCCGGAGTTCTCGTTCCTTGTTTTTTTTTTTTTTTTAAATAATAACGCTTTCCATTTAGTTTGGGGAAGGATTGACAGATGTCCATTATATTGCTGTGAGCTGTGACGCCCCGGAGGGGCATCGGAAGGTGTAGCGTGGAGTACAACATGGAGAACCGGGAGAAGTGAGCTCTGTGTTTTGACCAACGGGCTCCACCGCCATGGCGTCCGAAGAGAGGCTCTACGAGGTGTGGATGCTCTACTGCAATAAGGTAAGAGAGGGTGGTGGTGGTGGTGGTGGTATGGACCTCTGTGCACCTCAAAATGTCAGTGCTCGTCTTCAGGAACTCACCACCACAACAACACAACTCGCTAGTTAGCTATAGCCAAGGACATGTTATGTGTAAACAACCAAGATCATAATACAGGAAACAGGACATGTCAAACCTTTCTCAGTTTTGTAGTATGATGTCAATGACGGCCAGATCTGCATGATAAGAGTTAGCATTGAGAAGCATAGTCTCATAGTGGGCAGTTTGACTCACTCCCAGACGTTAAAGGTTCCTGATTCAAACCCAGACGTCCACAACGGCAACTTGCAGGCACCCTGGAAGAAGATGTCTAAACTAGTCTGCCTCACCACTACCTGCTTCTTTATTCTGTATTCTGTAAGAGAGAAAATTAGAAAAAGTGTTGCTTCAATGACTAAATAATAAAATAGCAAAGTAACTGGGGGCCTTGGGACAAGTGGGAGTTGGGTCTGTGTTTATTTACCGCTTCATAAAGCATAAGGAACATCAGTTTGGCTGTGGGGAGGGCAGCCTTGAGTTTTGAGGACTAATGAAAGATGGTTGAGTAGAGGGACAGGGGAGGAAGAAGGTTTTCTGCCTGGAGTCCCTTGTGGGGCCAGGTTTAATTTGCTTGTTGGCATTAAATGGCACCCGCGGAACGTCCAATCAAAAGATGCCGGGGCTGAGCTGCCCGCTCCGTCTCACGTGAGCCTGGCTGCAGTCTGCGATAATCCCTCCACACTCACACGCGTACGCAGTGCGCACACACACGCAGTCACGCACACAATCATGCACCCCACACTCAAAAGTACTTGCATGCCACCTAAGCAGTTTTGTAAACCTTTTTAATTTTTTTGATAAACAAAGGTAACATATGATTCAAATGACCAAGTTGAACATCGTGGTTCAGCGCCTGTCTGTATATACCTGTCTAGTAATTGATCAAAACACAAACATTGGAGGCCATATTGTTCCATCGCCCGCCCCGAGAAAAGTGCTTTTTACTTTTCTTATGCTTCTGTGTTCTTCGTGGGCCTGGACGGTACTGGCCTGCAGGAACGTGGGTTTGAATAAGAGCTGGAACAGCATTTCCCTCTTAACAGAACCTAGTCACTGATGCATCACTGTAGGAACCACACGGGTGTCGCTCATTCTGGGTGTGCTCCTTGTCTGCCATAGGGCACGGGTTGCAGACTGGTACATGCAAGAGGCAGACCCATATGTAGTGTCATGAGTGTTAGTCCTACCGTGGTGCTTCTGTGAAATGGATCATTTCCTTGCGACATGGTTAGTACTCTGCTAGCATAAGTATTTTCTTTTAACAGTGTGGCACAAACACACAACCCCCCTTGCATCCAAGCGAGTAAAGGAGCCACTAATACGCACGCAAACACACACACACACTCCCCTGCCACGCATCCCCTTCCATCCTGTGGCAGCAGTATTGTCAGTGTGTGTCTGTGTTTGCATTGGTTGAGCAATCGGCTGTCATGTCGTGTGAGAATTAGATCTCCTCCGCTTTGATGGACCCAGATGGGCCTGTAAGTCACCCTGGAGAGAGGGGGAGAGAGGGAGAGGGAGGGCGAGAGAGAGGGAGAGAGAGAGACCAACCCAATATACCGCAAAGATAGTGGGTATCTTTGCGGGGGTTTCTTTTAGAATGTCTGTTTGTGTTGGAGAAGTCAAGAAGGGGGGTGGGGGGCGAGTCCCTCCCATGTGGTGAATCAGACTGGGAATGTCTTGTGTCTGAGTGTTTATTATATATATAGGCCTGCTATTCATCTATCCCATAATAAGATACTGTGTTTGAATGGTTGGCTACACCCCGCACACATTCATTTACAATACTTTACATTTACAATAGAGCTGTGACTGGCGACATACTTTTTTTTTTTTTGCCATCGTTCCTGTATAATGTTCTGCTGGTTGCTACTGTGAACCTTTCTTCTGTATTTATTTCCTTATGTCCTTGGGCGACTCAGTTTCCCAGAAAAAAGCCTAAATCACAGCCTTTTGGACACAGCGCGCATGATGCCTTTTTTAGTCTGTCATACACACTTATCGGCAATGCATAGTTTGGCCGTGCATTTATTTGACCTCTTTAACCAGGCGAAGTACTGGTTAACATGAACAGGAAACACAATACTTTTGTTTGGACTAGCCAGGGATTTTAAATGCATGACGTTTACTGTAGCAGGAGCCGGACCGTGTGAACTGCACCCCGGTCACTAGTGCTCGTGGCTGGCCAGTTGTGCATTACACCCGGCTGTGGTCAGGGTGCGGTCGGAGCCGCCGCTTTTAGTTTCATCCATTCCGACCAAGACCACAGGGAACGGTTAGAGGCAGTGGCTCAGGGCGAGCAACGCGTCACACCCGAGTCGCTGTAGTGACCGAGACGTGATGACATCGTCGGGACGTCTTCTTTTAATTCTTTTGTGTTTTTCCTTGATTGTTTACCATGCGGTCGTACGGGGCAGAGAGCAGACATGTATCAGGTGTATCTCGGGGCCCAAATGTTTTTCTTTTTTTTGAAAGCGTCCAAGGAGAGCATGGCACCATGAACACACTGATGTTCAATGTCCTGCTGTCCCGACTGTTTCAGAAGTGGATTTTGACACCCTGATAATGTACATTTGTCATTGATTAACACCGTACTATTTGACTTTTCCCACACATCCTGGAAAACATAAAATACCTCTAAATTCGAGTCCTGGAGTCTTGGGAAATCTTCCCGGATATTAAGGGAGGGATCTTATTCAAACACAAAATGCTCAGTTCAAGACTTTCAGTGGAACTTTTACACAACATACTAGGCTTTATGAAAACACTTACTTCCACATCTTACCTGCATTTATTTAAGAGTTGTTTGTTATTTTTTATAATTGTTTATTTATATATCATAATAAAGATGCTCAGAGCAAATTTTTAGTCCATGGGTCGTTGGAGGGGGAAGGTAACACAGCACCTTGCAGCTGGTTTTCCGGGTTGCCAGTACTTGGTTGATGTTCCTAGGATGCCAGATCTGACCTAAACCCTTCCTGGAGATGGCATAGCGGGCCTTAATGCAACATGCCATCTGGGAAGGGAAACACAGCCAGCTCAACACCCAACACCCCCCTCCCCCCCCCCCCCCAATTATAATCTATCCCCCAACCCTGACAACCAATTTTGGTTTCTTAAACCCAACTGCAGTTCATTACAGAACCCCCCCCTAATCCTACACACAAACACACACTCTGAAGGCCCTTCAAGGGTTTTGGGTTGATGTTCTTTTTCTCAGCACCGCCACGCGTCTCAAAGCGCTCTTAGCGATGGCGGAGGTGAGTGGAACACACACACACACTCACACACTCATCCACTGGCCCTGCGCCGCTTAGGTGGTTACGTAACCACGGCGACAATCCTCTTAGCTCCTGGCATGGCGGAAGTGCACGGGATAAGGCGCAAACGGAGTGCTGACATGTTCTGCACATGTGTGAAATGCAGGCGAGCGCACGCACACACGGTAAAAGGCATAAGCCTGAGCACATCATCACACATGCAGTCATCTCATGCAGCACTGTCAGTATTGTAAACGCACACATGCATGTGTGTGGTAGCCATGAGCCAACGCATGTCATTGCAGAAGACCAGGAAGTTGAACGTAACATTCTTCAAGCTAAATGCAACGTAAGGAATATAGTTTTTCCCCCAGGCAGTGTATCTTGTTCTTGATCAAGTGTCTCCTCTCTTGATCTGCTTGCTAGGAAATCGCAACTTGATTGAATTACTTCAGTTCTAAATCTCGATGGTCTTAATGACATAACCTTTATGGTTAAGTTGGTCGCTAGGCTGAAGGCGTCCGCCATATCTCTTCCTTTTTTTTTTTCCCATAGAACTGTATGGTCTTCTGAGAGCATAGCACGACATTTCATTTCTTTCTCTGAATAATTCCTTAGTCCGGCTTAATTAGGGAGGGAGAGAGAGGGATAGAGAGGGAGAGGGGGAGAATGAGAATGGCGGTCAAAAACAAACAAAGACATGGAAAAATGTAATGTGTTTAACGTAACGTTGGGCTCACTCAACTCAAACGCTCTTTATTTCCGTGTTTGTTTGTTCATTTCCCTGTTGAGTCCCCAACTGTGACACACACATTGTTTGTGATGGTATGCTAAGTATGTCTGTCTGTCTCTTTGTCCATGTCTGTCATTGCTCTAATCAGTTTTTTTGCTGTTCCTTCTCCAGCTCACTCTCTTTCCCTCTAGCTATCTGTCTAGTCTTAGCTGTGAATACCTCTTAAAATAGCAGTTATGTCATCTTCCCTGCCTTGTTTCGGCCCCCTCCAGAAGACCCTGGTTAACCCACCTGACCCTTGCCACACACACACACACACACATGCGCGCACAGGCACACACGCACACGCGCACACACATACATGCGCGCGCACAGGCACACGCGCGCACAGGCACACGCACACGCGCAACACGCACACGATGACATTACGACCAGGAAGTGATGTATTTAAAGTCTGATGTGTAATGATGGTGGGTTACTAGAGCTGTGCTAAATTCAGCCACATGGGTCACATCCCACCAGAACATCAGCAGCAGAAGCCCGGTCCGGGCCGACCGAAACCACCAATAGCATGACCACGCCCGTCTGAGGGGGCGGGGTGGGACAGTGAGCAGGCCAAGTCCCCATAGAAACCAACTTCTGTCGCTATGCAGGAAACAGTACCGGTATTTGTTTCCATTGTGCGGTTGACCGGAACTCATTGCGTCGTTTTTGTTGCTTGAGGCGTTGGATCGGACCGATGCTACCCGACAGGTTCTGCTCATCACCGTTTCCGTGATTAAATCGGTCTTGTCACTCTGTTTGCTGTTTTGTGGATGACTGTGAAGCAGGCGTGCACATTGGCGAACGCAAAACACATTGAGGCGAAACTCAAACGTAGTGAAACCAAGTCACAGCCTGGTTTGATGACTGCTGCTGATGTGTCATTTAATCCGATGATTCAGAGTGTTCACACTTTGTCTGTTAATATTAGAGAGTTCCCGATGACAAGCACACGTTCTGTAACGTGGACCCTTCTTGTCTGTCTGTCTGTCTGTCTGTCTGTCTGTCTGTCTGTCTGTCTGTCTGTCTGTCTGTCTGTCTGTCTGTCTGTCTGTCTGTCTGTCTGTCTGACTGACTGACTGACTGACTGACTGACTGACTGACTGACTGACACATGTTTGTGCCAATACTTGAACCATGTCTTTCTCAGTGAGCTCGGTGGGATCCACCACTGTGTGTTGGGCGTTTCTGGCATCAGTGATGACGGGGGTCATTGGAAAGCAATGATGACCTCTTGCTGTTGTAATGTGGTACATTACAAATCCTCTCCTTTCTCTTATAGAGTGTCTCTCTCTCTGTCTCTCTGTCTCTCTCTCAGTCTCTGTCTGTGTGAGACGTGCCACATTGCAGTTAGCTCTTGGTAGACGTATGCTATCCAGGCTATGATTGCCTTCAGGGGTTATTAGCCGCAAAAAAAAAAAATGCCACATCACGACTTTTCATCGGGACAAACTCATTGTACATAGCAATTTTGGGGAGAGCAGAAACTGAAAGGGAAGGGGGGGGGGGTTAATGTCATGTGACTTCAGCGAACAGAACACACACACACACACACACACACACACACCACACACACACACACACACACACACACACACACACACACACACACACACACACACACACACACACACACACACACACACACACACACACACACACACACACACACACACTCTGTGTGTGTGTGTCCTTCCTCAGTCCAAACTCTTGATGGATGCCTCTGCTTTCGTGGCATGTTTCTGCTGAAAGGGGGCATTCTGCATACACACACTCACGCACACATGCCTTGCAATAGGCCTGTACTCTGACTCTGTGCCACTCTAGAAGCTGAAAACGAACGCTTCAGGGGCGAAACTGTCTGTCTGCTCTTGCAAATTAAATTTTATCATCCAATGCAAATGTGGACATGTAGAGCTCCAGGTTAAATGTCAGGGCTGGGTTTCAACAGAGGTTACTGAACTGCTGCTTAATCCTGATCCTGGAAGGAAGTTCACAAAAGTTATCAAGTTATCAGAACAAGATCTGGCGAAATAAGGACAGGCATTACCAAACGAATCACGCTATCTCTCACTCGCGCGCTCGCGCACTCATACCGACCAGTGCACGTGTCACGCTCGCTCCCAGAGGCATTCGGAGCCCCGAGTCACCAGACCGCAGAGGTGACCTCACTCGGAATTCCTTGTCGTCGGCCCTTCCTGCTCTCACTCTGACACCCTCACCCTCATTCTAGGACTTTCTTTCTCTTTCTCTCTCTCTCTGTCTCTCGCCCAACTCCCACTGTGACAACCGTAGTGTTAGGCAGCTGCCAGTGATCCAGGACCAAGTCTCCCCCATGTCTCTCTCTCTCTCTCCCTCCCTCCCTCCCCCCCCTCCCGACCCTCGTTATGGATTGGAAGTGTGTAACACAACTGGTGGAACACAACTGTTGCCCAATTCCTATATTGTGTATTTTCTAAAGCGAAAGCAAGCTTAAGATCACGCCTCAAAGGTTGCGTTGCGATTTTTGCCCATTTTTAACCAAGAAAACCCTCGCTTATGTTAGCTAGTGCTGGTTTTTTTCTGTTGCCCTTCGTACGGAACCTTCTTGAGCAACTGAAGCTAGTCTTCCCACCTCTACAACGCGCACGCGCACGTCTGTGTTTTCCCATGTCTTCGTCGTGCAGGCGCTATAGTGGGAGGTCATTACCGCGTCATGCAGCGTCTGCTAGCAACTCCTCGGTCGCTACATACAATTGACACATCTGACATTTAGCTTACCGTCGTTCAAAATGTGCAGACATTGTCGTTTTTGTTTCGTTATTGCTCATCAGATGATGAGGTGGCAGTTCCTTTTTTTTTTTTAACACCTCTTTGCGTCGAGCAAAGAGGTGAGAACCGCTCCCACGTAAAAGGGGGGAGCTTGGGAATTCGAGGAATTGCGCCTGGAGAGAGAGAGCGAGTGTTGTCGTGACTACGAGCCAAGCGCTTTGTCTCTCGCGGTCGGGTTACCGTCCATTGTGTGTGTGTGTGTGTGTCCTCCAGGGCATAGTTCCCGGGAGGGCTGTGCCATGTAGCATCAACCCGCACAGCCGCTGGCCTCGTTTTCCAGCAACAGAATGTCACCCGGCCGGTTTTTGTAGCGCCGGCAGGTGCACCACTGGGGCGCCGCTCCCTGGTAGGATAAGAGACGGTCCACTACTGCCCTGCGCCCTGCTCTATTATTCTCAGACGGACAGACGGTCGGACAGACGCACACACATTCCTTTTGGTCGGACAGGTCACCTCCCTTGCCGTCTTATCAGAAAACCTTTCGAGTTCCGGGTGCTTCATTTATTTATTGATTAGTCGAACAAACAAGTTGTCAAATGAAAAAGGCCAGTTATCGTTTCTGCAAACAAACAGAGGAGAAAACATGACTAAATGAAAATAAACTGTGATCCTAATAGACACGGCATTGTTGCTCCATACAGACGTAGGGGTCGTTATTGTGCGGGTATCAAAAGTCAGAGCAACGCTATAAAAGGCACACATTCACGAACAGGAGATAAGTATTAGGAGTTTATTGAGGAAAGTATTGGCCTGCTGCCATAAAGTGTGTGTGTGTGTGTGTGTGTGTGTGTGTGTGTGTGTGTGTGTGTGTGTGTGTGTGTGTGTGTGTGTGTGTTGTGTGTGTGTGGTGTGTGTGTGTGTGATGTGCTGTAGTGTGTGTGTGTGTGTGTGTGTGTGTGTGTGTGTGCTGCTTAATGTATAACTGGCCTCTCCGTGTTCGGTGCCAGTTGGACACATACACACACACACACACACAAAGGTTGGCTGGAAGTCCCCTGTGTATTCCCGCTCTTCCTGTATGCCGACATGTCTATTATCACGATCTGAGCAATTAACATCAGTGCCCTGCTCCCTAATGTCTGCTGAACTGCACCCTGCGATTCCGCACCACGCACACACGCACGCACGCACACGCACGCACACTTGGAATCTGATGATCTAGTCTTGGTAGAATGACTCTTTTGTAGGTTTTTAACGTAATTAGTGTATTTTCAAATACATGAACATGTTGGTGTATGTCTTGGATTGTTTCGGTCATGAGTATGACTTCACTGTGGGGACTTTTATTTTGAAATGCTGTGGACCTGTGCAGGTAATAAAAGTTGTAAGAGTTGGCAGGAAGGTTGCACGGGGTTAGAAAGCACACCGTTTTTCGACCACAGAGCAATGGCCTACATGAATAGGATAGAGATCAGTGGATGTTTGTGTGTATTATTATATTATATTACTGTATACTGTTTATACATCGCATTTGGATTGTCTGTTGTTGTTGTTGTTTTTTTTTGCAGGAAATGCAACACCTGTGACCTGGAGTGGTTTAGAATATAGTTTACATTTTAAAAAAAAGTCACAACAGACAACTTTTGTTTTTACAACTTAATTTTTATTTCACGTCTATTTATTTGTTGGTTTTATATATATACTCGGTTTGTCTGTTGGATGGTGGTGAGTCAAAAAATCGAAATGTAACTCCAAATAGTGTAACTCGAATAGTGTGTTTACAGCAGGCACAAAATTATGAAGAACCCCCCCCATATGTTTGTATATGTGTCCAGCATAGCGTGTGGACGGACATGAAAACATGAATCTGGAAAGCCCTCAGAGAATGTAACCGTGATAAGATGCTAAAGAAACCCATTTTCTCTAATTATCTCTCTCTCATTATGTCTCTCTATCCCTCTCCCTCACTTCCTCTCTTTCGCTCCCTTTCTCATTCTGTCTCTCGCCCCTCTCCCTCTCACTATCTCTCTCTCCCTCCCTCCTTCTGTCTCCCACTCCTCTCCCCCTCTCTATCTATGTCTGTTCTCTCTCTCTCGTCCCCTCTCGTCCTCTCTCGTCCTGTCTCTCTCTCTCTCTCGTCCGCTCCCTGTCGGCTCTCTCTCTCCGTCTCTCCCTCTCCCTCTCTCCCTCCCTCTCCCCTTCCTCCCTCCAGCGGGACCCAGACTATCTCAAGTTGTGGC
The DNA here is from genome assembly GCA_900291075.1 of Melanogrammus aeglefinus. NCBI lineage: Eukaryota > Metazoa > Chordata > Actinopteri > Gadiformes > Gadidae > Melanogrammus > Melanogrammus aeglefinus. The sequence goes on along the minus strand of OLKM01001258.1, from coordinate 115,649 downwards.
TGGAGATCTTCATCGGCTCCTACGAGCGATGTCTGGATGTGGACTTCGAGAAGCCGCCTTCCAGGTGATGCAAAGCATAACGCAGGGCCCTGATAGGCCACTGGCCCCCGTCAATCATCTGATGTGGCAATTGGACAGGGTCAAAGAAAGGAGAGATCTGATATCATTGCATGGGAGACGTTAAAACAGACAAACTAAATCAAATATAGTGCATACAATACAACAATTATTGGGTTTGATGATCATATTATGCGTCATTTAAAAATAAGAGAGTTTGGGGAAGGTTTCAGGGCATTGTTAGGCGTACTGATGAGGTCTGACCTGCTGGGTAGCCAAAACAAGCTTCTCCGGTGACTGGTGGTATAGGAACGACAAGAGGAGACAGGACACACACACACACACACACACACACACACACACACACACACACACACACACACACACACGTACAAGTACACACAACGTACACGTACACACACACACACACGTACAAGTACACACATGTACACGTACACACACACACGTACAAGTACACACATGTACACGTACACACACACACACACGTACAAGTACACACGTACAAGACACACACAACACACACACACACACACACACACACACACACGTACAAGCACACACACACAAGTACACACACACACACACACACATTCTCTAGAGTTATCTGTGTCTGGCACATGGTATCTTATCTCTCACTCAGTAAGTCACTAACACTAACTCACACAAACACACACACACACACACATACACACAACCAGCTGTTCTTTTTTTTCCCACGGCTGCGCGTCTCTCAGATTTGGCTAATGCCCCTGCCCCATTGCCCCATGCTGTAATCTCCCCACTCACACACAAAGCATCATTAGAATCACTTGTGCGCTCATCGGGCAGAAACCCCCTTTGCTGGCTTCCATCGCTTGTGTACATCAGATAGCATCAGGGTGTCCGCGCATCCTTAAAAAGTCAAGTAAATTCATGTTTCTAAATTTAAGGCCTTAAAAAGTCTTAAATTCGTTACAAATGTCATATGCTGGTCTTAAATACTGTAACTCAAGGTCTTAAATTTGTCAGGGCAGGACTATATATTTTTTAATTTTTCTCGAGTGACTTTTCAGGGAGGACATGTAGAGAGGCTTCTTTCTTGCTAGCTGCATATATAAACGGTTATCTGCGTGCTTGCTAGCTAGTCTGCGACAATGGGTAGGTGCAAACTCAAGGACAGTTGGCTGGAAGACGTCCGTTTCCGAAGTTGGCTCACGTCTGTTGCCAACCCCCCACCATCGCGTGTTTTAAGTCTTAAATTTCATTCAAGGTGGTATTAAAAAGGTCTTAAAAAGTCTTAAATTTGACTTGCTGAAACCTGCAGATACCCTCGATAGCATGAACCCAGCAGTTTATTTTGTTTTCTTAAAGAAATGTACATTATTTTCAATCTAAACATCCTCTATTTGAACATTTGGTGTATTTTTGAAATTTCAAACAAATAGTTAATTTTTTTGGGAGAGAATTTACCATTTAAAAACGTTGACCAAAACAATCGTGACTACGTTTTGAATACGTCGTCGGTTTGTATCGTTGCTCATCTGCCCCTCTTCCTCTCACCTCTGACCCCCTCCCCTCCCCCTCCAGGCCGGACGAGGTGCCCCCGGTGCTCTCCCTGCTCCCGGACAACATCCTGCAGGTGCTGCGGCACCAGCTGCTGCAGTGCGTCCAGAAGGCCTCAGAGGGTCTGGAGCCACAGCAGCTGGCCCTGGCCCTGCTGCTGCTCAAGTTCCTCATCGTCGTCTGCAGGCACGCAACCTCCCCGCGCGCACAACCTGTACACACACACACGCGCACACACACACAATCGGACACAGACACTCGCGCTCGGGACGGTCGGATGCACACTCGGACGCGCGCACACTCGGACGCGCGCACACTCGGACGCACACACACAGACACACAGACACACAGACACTCGGGACAGTCGGATGCACACTCGGACGTACACACACTCGCATGCGTGAAATATACACCCACGCATGTACCCACGCACACGCACGCACACAATCGGACACAGACGCTCACACTCGGGACAGTCAGATACACACACACACACACACACACACACACACACACACACACACACACACACACACACACACACACACACACACACACACACACACACACACACACACACAGTCGCACTTTCTTGTGCATTGGCCAAAAGACTTGCATGCACACACACCAAACCACAAATCACAGAGGGTCTGAAATGAATTACATGGATACGGCCTATATTCAAAATGTTCATGATATGTACACTTCCAATGTCAAATAAGCAATACAATAAAACAAACAAGCATCCAAGAAGTTTTGTTGGAAGTACACACCTGACCATGCTTGTGACCTGCCCGTTCTACTCTATCTGGCTGCTCCCCCCAGAAACCTGTCAAACGTGGAGGAGATTGGCACCTGCTCCTACATCAACCATGTGATCAACATGACCACGCTGTACATCCAGCAGGTATTCCTCCTCCTCCTCCTCCTCCTCCTCCTCCTCTCTCCCCACTCCCGCCTCATTACTGACCGTGTGTTCCAGCTGAAAAGCAAGACCAAGGAGAGGAGATGGCCGACCAGACGCAGGCCGAGGAGTTTGTCCGTCACGCGCTGGCCTTCTGCGAGAGCCTCTACGACCCCTACCGCAACTGGAGGCACCGGGCGTGCGGGTAACACTGATGGACCGGCCTATAGCATGCTAACTTGGAAGTGAAAGTGAAGGCGCCAGGAGCACAAATAACACTAAATGACTCGCCCTTAGCGTGCTAGCTTGACGCCAAAGTGAAAGGACCGGGTGCGTGGCTAATGGTAAATGACTCACCCTTCGCGTGCTAGCTTGACGCCAAAGTGAAAGGACCGGGCGCGTGGCTAATGGTAAATGACTCGCCCTTAGCGTGCTAGCTTGAAGCCAAAGTGAAAGGACCGGGCGCGTGGCTGGCACTAAATGACTAGCCCTAAGAGTGCTAGCTTGAAGTGAAGGTAGAGAGACCGGGCCCGCGGCGAATGACCGGCCACCTAGCATGCTAACTTGAAGCCAAAGTTGTCCTGGTTTGGCTAGAGGATCTTGGGGAAACCTTAACTAACTAACCTCCATACCTTCAGACCGTTTCACACCACCAGACGCCATTTTGCGCATATGCACAAGTTAAGCCTCTTAAATTGTGGTGTGTGTGTGTGTGTGTGTGTGTGTGTGTGTGTGTGTGTGTGTGTGTGTGTGTGTGTGTGTGTGTGTGTGTGTGTGTGTGTGTGTGTGTGTGTGTGTGTGTGTGTGTGTGTGTTGTGTGTGCTGTGTGTGTGTGTGTGTGTGTGTGTGTGTGTGTGTGTGTGTTCGTTCCCCTAGGGAGCGGGTGGGCACTGCAGAGAGGAGCAGACAGAAGTTCAAAGCCGCTCCCCTCACAGTGGAGTTCGTCCCCTTCTTCTACCGTAAGTCTCTTGGGCCTTTCAACCCCTTCACTTCCTGCTGCTCTCCGACTACTTGGAAGCGTAAACATACACTGTCTAGGATATGGATAGATAGATATAGACATACACACACACACTTGGAATCTGATAATCTTCCTAACACGGTCCACTAAGTTCAGTCTGCTCTCTCTACATCTTCTCTTGCTTCAATTCTCTCCTCTTCATTCTTTTTTTTTCTCTTGAGTGTTGAGAGTTTCTAGGGCCATACACACGCATGCACACACATGCACGCACACATACGCACACACACACTGTTGTGTGTTGCGATGAACCTGCTTCTTTGTTTTCCCCTCCTCTCTTGCTGTGTCTGCCAAACAGGGAGATAGTTTCATCGTGATTGCTGCCCATTTCAACTCAAGTGTGTGTGTGTGTGTGTGTGTCTGCGTTGGCCTGTGTGCGCGTGCGCCTCTGCCTCTGTGTGCGTCTGGATGCAATATAATTACCTGAAGTGCACATGAAAGCCTGTAGCTAGAGGAAAGAGGTTTTTTTTGTTTGGTTTGTTATGTAATCCAATTGTACCGATAAAGTATTTTTAATAATGGCAACAGCATGGCCCTCCAAGGTCAACCCAGACACGACAACATGTGTCCATGCAGCCTCTCCTGTGATTTAAAGTGCCAGTATATGATGGGATTAAGAATGTGTCGAATTGTAAAACAGATTGGTCTGCGCCCTTTGATTCTGATTGGCTCAAAGCCCTTGTTAAATACTTATAAACACACACCTGTGACCTGATCTTTTGTATTGATGCGCCGCCAATCTCAAAGTACGCTAGCCTGTGTCGCTTGGCAACAGTTTTCCTGATTTGAGGAACTTTATGGCTTGGCGGAAGGATGTGGATGTAAATAAATGATTGCATTTCAACCCAGTCTCGCGGAAATACACTGTCACGTCATTTAATCTATTCATTTGTGATCTGGGGCACGTAATTTACATTTTTTCGTGCCAAAAGCACAAATTTTGAACAATATGACAGCTTTTGGCCACCCATTTCTACTTTCACCTTTTAATTCTGAGAAATTGTGACAATTCACGGATATATTTAATGCAGGTGCGCTGCTCTGTAAGCAAACCACGACGGAAAAAAAGGTAGCTGCCTCATCTCCTCTTTTTAAAATGAGTTTGAAATTTGTGTTTTTTTTTCGCACGAAAAAACTGAAATTACGTGTCCCAGATCACGAATGAATAGATTAAATGACGTGACGTGACAGTGTCACGTGTTTTCGTGAGACTGGGTTGTGCATTTTATTGTTTTGGGACGTCTTACTAGGTAGTCTATAGTAACTAATAAGCCGATGATTTACTGAGCTTTTAGAGTTGCGTTGCTAGGCATTGCCTAGCAAGGGCCTCGAGTTGTAGTCCAACTTTAGGACTGTTACCAGAACAACGTATGTTCCTCTTAACGCTCTTGTGTTGGGGAGTTAATTCCATCCCACTCCAGCGGGATCAAACTTTACCACACATGTCATTGTTTTGAGGCAACCAATATGTTAACCTGTTTTTGTATTTTCACGTTTCAAACGGTTTACATTTCCTGCCAGCATTAGCCCCTTAAATAGTTTTGAGAGGTTTTCACTGAAAACGATATCCCCCTTCCCCCTTTGGGAAAGTGAGGCTCAGATGGGCAGCGAAAGACGCTGTGTGTGTGTGTGTGTGTGTGTGTGTGTGTGTGTGTGGTTGTGTGTTGTGTGTGTGTGTGTGTGTGTGTGTGTGTGTGTGCGTAGCCAAACAGAGTCCGTTTGACCTTTTGTTACACACGGGTGCTGTTCTGTATTTACATATTGAACCGTAACACTCAGTAAGCTCAATTTTATTATCAAATGCATGACGACTGCAATGTGTGATAAAAGGGTGTATGTGTGTGTCTCTCTTTGTATCTCACTCTCTCACTCTCTCTCTCTCTTTCTGTCTCTGTCTCTCTGTCTCTTTCTGTCACTCTTTCTGTCTCTCTCCCTCTCTGTGTCTCTCTGTTTCTGTCTCTCTCTCTGTCTTTGTCTCTCTCTCTCTCTGTCTCTGTCTCTGTCTCTGGCTCTGTCTCTGGCTCTCTGTCTCTCTCTCTGTCTGTATCTCTGGCTCTCTCTCTGTCTGTCTGTCTGTCTGTCTGTCTGTCTCTGTCTCTCTCTCCGTCTCTCTCTGTCTCTGTCTCTCTCTGTCTCTGTCTCTGTCTCTGTCTCTCTCTCTGTCTCTCTCTCTCTGTCTCTGTCTCTCTCTGTCTGTCTGTCTCTCTCTGTCCCAGAGTGCTTCCAGGAGAGTGAGCACCTGAAGGACAGTCTTAAATGCTGCCTGCTCCACCTGTTTGGGGCCATTGTTGTCGGCGAGCAGGTGAGTTGCGCTCCGCTGAGCCCCTGCTTCGGTGAACCGCTTCCTCCCCCCGCGCAGGTCAAACATCAACCAGACCAGCGGAGTGCCGGCCACATCTGGCCTAAAGTAGAACAAGTCTGTCAGTCCCAAAGGACTATTTTGGCCATGTAGTTCCTCTCCCCTGATCTCTGAAGGAAGAGTTCCACGTGAAACTACTTTTTACTTTCTAATTCCCTCCCTTGTTCCTCCCACCCTTCACTCCTCCCCCCTCTGCCTCTCTTCTCCCTTCCTCTCTCTCTCTCCCCCTTCCTCCCTCCCTCAACCCCCCTCTCTCTCCCCCATCCCCCCTCTCCGTCATCCCCCTCCTTCTCTCCTGTCCTTTCCCGCCCCCCCCTCCCACCCGCCCCCCTCCCACTCCTCCCTGTCCCCCCATCCCTCCCTCCCCCTCCTCCCCCCCCTCCCACCTCCTCCCTCCCCTTCCCCCTCCTCCCCTCCCCCCCTCCCCTCCCCCCCTCCAGAGGAACGCCCTGCTGGCCATCTCCCCGGCCACCATGGAGGTGCTGATGGCCGTGCTGGCCGACAGCGCCACCGGCGGCGGTAGCCACGGCGACCCGGACGGCGACCCGGACGGCGACCCGGCCTGGGACGGGGAGGCGCCGGGCCGGCGGGCCCTGCTGACGCTGGGCTGCCTGCGGGGGGTGGTGCACCGCCTGCTGGCCTCCAGCTCGGACCAGCGGCCCGTGGAGATCGCCTCGGTGCTCGAGCTCTACTTCAAGCTGCTCAACTCGGACCCCGCAGCCGCCGCCGCCGCGACCCCGCAGCAGCCACCGCCGCCGGGGGCCCACCAGCCGGGGGCCAACCAGCCGGGGGCCAACCAGCCGCTGGCCAGGGGCCGGCCGGCGCCGCTCGGCCGCCACTGGGAGAAGCGCTTCGTGGCGCTGCAAGTGCACATGCTAGGTGTGTGTGCGTGTGCGTGTGCGTGTGCGTGTTTGTTGGTGTGTGTGTGTGTTGGTACGTGTGCGTGTGCGTTGGTGTGTGTGTGTGTGCGTTGTGTGTGTGTGTTTGCGTTGTGTGTGTGTGTTTGCGTTGTGTGTGTGTGTGTGCGTTGGTGTGTGTGTGTGTGTGTGTGTGTGTGTGTGTTATTTCAGTTGTGTACCAGGTAGGGCTGGGCGATTAATCAAATTCTGATCGCGATTTTGATTTTTAGCGTCAAACGATCACAAAATGAACATCGTTTTTTTGATTATTATTTTTTTTAATGTTTTATAGAAAGGGCAGAACAGCTGGATACACATCTGTTTATCATTTTAGATTGGAACATTTTCTTTCTGACCATTTTGTGTATTTTTTTTTAAGGCGAAATTTCAAAGTTCTCAGTTCCAAAAAAAAAATACGGAGAGCTATGCTGAGTAAAAACGACATGTTTTCAAACTGAAAAATAATCGTTTGAATAATCGTGATTTTAATATTGACCAAAAAAAATCGCGATTATGATTTTTTCCCCAGAATCGAGCAGCCCTGGCAGCTGGTAAAGACTGTGATGTTTATGGCTCCATTTTAGATGCACTTGAATGCAATCTTTACTCGCTTTGTCTATGTTTGCTCATTTGTGTCGTCCCCCCCAGACACCATCAGGGACATGTTCCTGTGCTCGGACAGGCCGGTGCTTCAGGCCATCTTCCTCAACAGCAACTGCTTTGAGCACCTGACGCGGCTGCTGCAGAACAGCAAGGTAAGGAGGACTCCAGCTCCCATGATGCCGTTGGGCACTACCCCCATGACCTGTGTGAGAGAAGTGAGCTATGGGCAAGACAGGGGGGGGGTACCGGTAGTTGTTTCCGAAACCCTGTGTTTTTTAAAAGGAGCAGCAATGTTAGTTATTCCCAAACTACAATGAAAGTGCAAAACACTTGAAACAATGGTTTGGAATCGTAAAAAAAACGAAAGATTTTACCGGATTTTAACCTTTGACGTGAAAACGGGGAATCAACCGTAACGAAAAAAACTAAGTATACAAGACGACCGCAATGCATGGTCCCTTGGAGGCGCTTTGGTGTGGCTGGTATGCGGTATGTAAACATGTGTGTTTACGTGCATGGATGGCGAGGTTGATTTCCTGCAGTGATAAGAGCCCCCCCCCCCACCACCCGCGCCCCGTCTTCCTTCAGCTCCTAGGAATGAGTGGCTTGGCTCACCCCTTCTTCCTTATAGAAGTGGACCTAACCCTCACCGCTCCTTTATGTCTAGTATGTAGCTCTCTGTCTCTCTCTATCTGTGTGTCTCTCTGTCTCTGTCTCTCTCTCTCTCTGTCTCTCTCTCTCTCTCTCTCTCTTCTCTCTCTCTCTCTCTCTCTGTCTCTCTCTGTCTCTCTCTCTCTCTCTCTCTCTCTCTGTCTCTCTCTCTCCCTCCCTCCCTCCCTCCCTCTCTGTCTGTCTCTCTCTCCTCTCTCCTCTCATTCAAATGCGTCAGGTTTACACTCACATCTTCCCCTCCCCCTTTTGCCTGGTGTGTGTATGCGACTGTGTGTGTGTGTATGCGACTGTTTGTGTGTGTGTGTGTCTTTCTGTGTGTGTGCACGTCACGCCAGCTGATTAACGCCAGCTGCGCTGCGGCAGACAAGGACCAGAAAGATATAGCCAACAACAGGTTACTGACAGGAACACGAGAGGACCCTGAGCCTCAGGTACCTTCACCCCCCACCCCCCCCCCCTTCTCCTCCCAACCCCCCCCCTCCTCCCCACGCCTGCCTCACCCCTCCTCCAGCTTGACCCCCACCCAAACCCCCACCTCATCTCCAAATGACTCACTTCACAGCAAGACTCGGACCGACGCGTTGGTTTGTGAAGATTGGTGGGGTTCCAAAACTTTATTGTCCACCACACACTGACAGAGATGTGCTTTTGAAAAGCACATCTGTTGAGAGACACACGCCATCCACGTCGTGGTTCATTTGGGATTTTGTTTGTTTTTTATGAAAAAAAATAGACATTTGAGAAGTTTCCTGGATTTTTGTTTTTTTAACGTCATCTAATCAGCGAAGCAATCCGCCTTCACTTTTTGCGTTCAAGGAAACACCTTTTTTTTCGTCAAAAAAAAAAAATCCTTTACAAAAAAGCCGTCACACACCTTGTTTAACTCCCCGGGTCGAATGTAGGGACACCGAACAGAAGGAGTGGGGGGTGTATGGATTACTCCATGCACAACAGGTGTGCAGCCTCACCCTGCCCCAGAGACCGATCAGTCTGACTCGGCCAGGTGAGGCTGCTTGAGCCAGACACCCTCCGCAACGCCCCTGTGAAGCAGCCCGCGAATCCTTCAGTGGTTTGCCGTCGCCCTGTGCTGCTATTGACCGTCGTGTCATCCCCCTCCCAGGAGAGCTTCTATTGATCTGGTTAATGGGAACACAGTTGGGCATACGTGCACATACACGCAGGCAGGTACTCGCGCACACACCTACACACGGGCGGACACGCACACACGCACCCTCTCGTAGACACACTTACCCCGGCACACAGATAGTGATGCACACACACACACACACACACACACACACACACACACACACACACACACACACACACACACACACACACACACACACACACACACACACACACACACACACACACACACACACACACACACACACACACACACACACGCAAGCAAATGCTTGCATGCTCACACATGGAATGGAATCACACCCACACAGACAGACAGACATGTCCCCGCACACAAAGAAATGCTCTCAGGCACACACACAAATGCACTCTCTCACACAAACACAGTGCACCTTTTGTTTGGGGAGTACCTGTTATTTGATGCCTGGGGGAGGAGGCGAAGGAGTTCAAGTCCTGTTGTCTTTAACAAAGAGCAGGTTATAGGGCCTTGTCACCCAGCCGGGCCAGAAAACCCAACGGTAAACACTCTTATCTGAACGGTAGATAGCGTATTCAGTCACATCAATACGAAATGCCGTGTAAACATCAACACACGCACGCTAGCACGCACGCACGCACGCACATTGGTGACACACACGCATAGGCACAAACGCACACACTGGTGTCACACGCGCACACTTGCGACACACGCGCACACTGGATACACACACACACACACACACACAAACAAACTGGCCACAAACACACACACACACACACACACACACACACACACACACACACACACTGGCCACAAACACACACACACACACACACATATGCACGCGCGCACACACACACACTGACCACAAACAAACACTGGCGCCACACACACCCACACACACACTGGCGCCACACACACTACTACGTTTCTCTCACACAAACACACGCACCTTGAGACGCTGTGCGGGCCCATCTTGTTTTGGAGTGACCTCTTGGCCTGTCTTCACCCCGTGTGACACACTGGTGTCACACGCGCACACTTGCGACACATGCGCACACTGGCGATACACACACACACAAACAAACCGGCCACAAATACACACACACACACTGGCCACAAACACACACACACATATGCACGCGCGCACACACACACTGACCACAAACACACACTGGCGCCACACACACCCACACACACTGGCGCCACACACACCACTACGTTTCTCTCACACAAACACACGCACCTTGAGACGCTGTGTGGGCCCATCTTGTTTTGGAGTGACCTCTTGGCCTGTCTTCAACCCCACCCACCCCCACCCCACCCCCCCTCTACCCGGGGTCCCCCGTGGGTGCCTGGGTTCAAGCTGAATGCTCACTCATGGAAGGTGTGGGCGGGGCTACTGCTGGGTGGGTGTGTCTTGTGACGGTGTTGGTCTAAGCGTTGGTGGGTGGAGGGAAGTCTGTGTTTATTTAAATGCCGATGCTTTGTGTCTTGGTTGGTGCTTTTGTGTACGTATTTCTGTATATTTATTTATTCATATACATCTATATAGCATTTTCAAACATGGCCGACCCTCCAGCCCGCGTTCCAAGTCACTCTGTCAGAAGATGCGAGTACATCGCCTGACGCGTTTGTGTACTCCACAATTCAATCTGAGGCTCTGCTTGGCTCGATACAAGAGGACGGGTGGAGCTGGAGGGGAGCTCGTGTCGGTTTGGTTTGTTCCATGTTCCTTTTTGTTTTAATCGTTTCTCTTTTGGTTTTTGTTGTGTTGTGTATGTGTGTGTCTAAGAGCGAAATGTGTTGAGGCTGATTTGTATGCAATGCGTCACCTGTGTGTGTGTGTGTTTGAGTTGAGGTGGTGGGCGACCCGCTTGGGTGTACGTTACAAGAGTAAACAAACTTAAACCTGATTTAGCGGACCCATTTTTCTTTCTGAAAATGGGTCCCCATCTCTGGTAGGATGTTGCTGTCGAGGCAGCAGCCCTTTTGAGATCAAATTTGGTTTCCTCCAGTTTTCACGGTTGCCTTTTGGGCCCAAAAAACAAATAAAGTAGAATTGCAACAGGCATCCGAACAGATACTGTGAGTACCTAATAATAGATACATACCCCAGCCCTTGAACTGACATGTCGAGGGATGAACTATGACCCTTGATGTCAACTTTGGCACGCTATGCAACTGATTTGAAGGGCTCTCTGTGAAATGTAGCCTGAATCGTTCAGCATCTTCTGTCTAAAACCCAATATCTGCCCCTTGAGTCCACAAGACACATTTACATTTAGGGCATGTAGCAGACGCTTTTATCCAAAGCGACATACATCGGTTAATACACACATTGACGGCAGAGTCAACCATGCAAGGCGACAGCCAGCTTGTCAGGAGCAGTTAGGGTTACGTGTCTTGCTCAGGGACACATCAACACTCGGCTAGGAGGAGCTGGGGATCGAACTAGCAACCTTTTGGTTACTAGACAACTGCTCTGCCTGCTGAGCTAAGCAGACACGATGTCAAATCTTTTCTGGGTAAATTAATCAAATGTATCCCACAAAACTGGGCAGTTTATGCCTTTATCAGCAGAGTCTGACCCCAAATTAGTAGTCAGATCTAGACCGTGCTTATGAACTCGCCCTCTTTGGACAATCATGTAATGTACCCCTTTTGACCTCAGAGGGAGTTTTGTTGTTCTTTAATTTGTCTTCCTGTTCATACGACCTCTGCAGTGCCAGACGAAACGGCAGCTCCCACTGGCGCCTAAACCACTAATTTGTTCACATAGTGAATCTGAGGATGGGGGCGCAGACACGAAGGCAAAACCCTGACTAGAAACCGAGCCGAGAGTCGTGCGAGTCGTTCTGTGTGGGCTGTGTTTCTGTGTGTGGGATATTCTTGTGTGCTATCAAGTTTAGTCAGGGTTTTGCCATCATACAGTAAACATCGCCAACATTTTATTGTCTTTGCACAAATATCGAAGAGAACGCACTGCAGGGTTGTTGTTGTTTTTTTTCCCATCCAGTTTGCAATTATTATTTTTGATTGATTTGAAAGCTTTTTAAAGAGTCACTACACACTGACCAGCATGTGTTTTTGTCGCCATCTAAAGGTTAAAGTGTCACATTGCCCCTTGTTTGTAACAGCTTAAAATAAAGTGGACACGTCTGTCGTCGATGCTCATCGATGGTCATTTCAATAACGTAAAAAAAAAGTAAAATCATATCCCCTATCTGATATATTCTACAAAAAAAAAAAAAATGGCCAGCACTTACCATCAACTCTTATTTTCAAGATGACCGCAAAGGCATCCTGTAACAATTCAAACATTAACCCACCGATAATTCGATCACTTCTTACTTCTTACCACAGCCCTGACTCGGTGTGTCTTTGCTCTTTAAACGTACCGCTGAACGTGGTGTCGTGAACGTCGCAAAAGCAGCGCGCGTCACCCTGTTGCTCCTCCAGCACCCAACGTTTGGTCGACGCGTCCTCATTGGCTCATACTGACGGGTGAAGGGGGCGTGTCCTTTCTCCCCCCCCCCCCCCCCCCCCCAGGTGTTCCAGGGCCGACTGGATTCGCTGGCCGTGGCGACCATCAAAGCCCTGACCACGGTGATGCACAAGTCTCCGGCTGCCAAGGTGCGTCCCGCAACGCATGGCCCCTACCCTGCTACACGCCTCCGGCACGCCTCCGTCTGTTCGCGCTAAACGCTAAAACGGTTACATTGTGCTGTTTTGAAGTCGTTTTTTTTTGCCTTGACATTTTAAAACAGCGTTTATTGGGGAGTTGTTCCAAATAATCAAGCGATGGGGTTGGAGCGCAAAGACTGGAATCAGATGTTAATCGACAGACCTTATAACGAGTGGGAGGCAGGGATGGCAAAGACCTACTCCACCCACGATGAGGGGACGGGGTTGAAACCCGACAGGTAAACTAAAGGTAACCTCAGACTCCCCCCTCCTCTCCTCTCCCTTGACAGGAAGTGTTCAAGGAGCGGATTGGCTACAACCACCTGTACGAGGTGCTGGTGTCCCTGGGCCAGCCGTCCCGCCACCTCCTGAAGGAGCTCATGAATATGGTGAGAGACTGGGTCCCGTGTCCCCCACCACCCGGCCCCCCCCGCAGTGCATCTCGCCCGTCGCCCATGTGTCCGTCCCTAGGCGGGCCGGACCGTGGTACCCGTTGTGTCTCCGTGGTACATGGAGTGTTTAGGCTACGGTGGCTAGGGTGCTGTCGGACGTTTTTCAGGTGTTCAATGTTCGGTATAAGTGGAGTGTTTTTAACCTTCTCTGTGTTTGGGACTTTTTCAGGAGGGTTTTAAAGGTCTCATTCCGTGAGAAACTGAGAATACTTGTTTTTGTTGAAATGCTATAGGTCTCTACGAGTTGCATATGCATGCTGCGCGTGAAAGTGTTCCTCTACCCCCATTACCTATATTAGGCAATGAGAGAAATCACAGAGAAAAACGAGCGGATGAGAAAACCCCATCGGTGTGACGTCACACCGAAAATTAGTATTCATGGCCACGCCTCCCGCCCAGCTTAGCTAGCTTGCTACCGCCCACCGGCAGACAGGAAGTAGCAGAGCTCATTTCTGCAGCTCAGCGTCACAGTGCTCTTAGCCAATCAGAGGCGAGCAGATTAGCATATCATGCATATTCACGTTAAGAGGCGAAATCCTGTCGTTCGTCCCCTCCCACCTCCCCCAACAAACTCAAACAGCATGAAACAGACCCAGCAAAGCTTTTTTTTGCTCTAAAACCGGCTCTTAGGGCATCAATTCAGACTACAGATCACCGCAAAATTAACAAAAAAACGAGATGAGCCTTTAAGGGTTATCCTGTGGGATGTGTTTTCATTCAGATATCTTTATTGAGTATGGCCAACACATACGTAATAAAACACGGCCTAATAACAGGCGAGACACAAAAGTAATGCAGTCAAGAAGCCAAACCACGAAACTACGTCCAAACCACAAACTACGTCCAAACCGAACAACGAATGTGTTTGTTTTTTAACCGCGTTGTGTGTCATGGTCCCCCCCGTCCCCCCCCCACCAGGCGGTTGAGGGCGAGCACAGCTCGGTGGGCCTGCTGGGCATCAGCAACGTGGAGCCCCTTCTGCTGCTGGCCCAGTGGCTGTCGGAGCTGGACTCCCCGGAGCTGCAGCTCTTCACCGCCGACTGGCTGCGCCGCCTCTGCTGCCTCAACCGCCAGACGCGCGCCGTGTGCGTCAACGCCGCCATGCCGCTGCGCCTGCTCGCCACGCTGGAGCGGCCCCGGCGGCTGCACCGCGCCTGCGCCGAGAGCCTGCTGGCGCTGCTGGGGGCGCTGGGCTCGCAGTCGCTGGGCGCGGCGGAGCTGCGCGCCTTCCTGCGGCTGCTGCGGGCCCCGGAGGCGGGCGGGGCCCACCCCTACGTGGGGGCCGGGCTGCGGGCGCTGCTGGCCATGGTGCGGCGGCCGGGGCTGGAGTGCGCCATGCAGTACTTTGACCTGTCGCCCAGCATGGCGGGCATCGTGGTGCCCACGGTGGCGCGCTGGCCCGGCGCCGCCTTCAGCTTCCTGGCGTGGCTGTCGCTGGACCAGGAGCAGCTGGACACGCCGGGCAAGGGGGACAAGAGGAAGCAGCTGTACAGGTCGGCCGCCGGGGGGGGGGGGGGGGAGATGGATGGATGGATGGAGAGATGGTTGGATGGAGATGGAGATATGGTTGGATGGATATGGGGATCGATTGATGAGAGGGAGATATGGATGATTGGAGAGATGGATGGAGATAAATGGACTGATTGAGATGCAGATATGGAAATGGATGGAGATGGATGGAGATGGATGGATGGAGATGGATGGATGGAGATGGATGGAGATGGATGGAGATGGATAGATGGATGGATGGATGGATGGAGATGGATGGATGGAGATGGATGGAGATGGATGGAGATGGATGGATGGAGATGGATGATGGAGATGGATGATGGAGATGGATGGATGGATGGATGGATGGGATGGAGATGGATGGAGATGGAGATGGATGGATGGAGATGGATGGAGATGGATAGATGGATGGATGGAGATGGATGGATGGAGATGGATGGATGGAGATGGATGAGATGGATGGATGGATGGAGATGGATGGATGGAGATGGATGGATGGATGGAGATGGATGGATGGATGGATGGATGGAGATGGATGGATGGATGGAAGGTCGATTCACAGGATGGGACAAGGGGAGATTGCGTTATGGTTCAGGCAGTGAAATGGATGCATAGCGTTGCCGAAGGCTGAATAGAACAGGTCCACGAACCTGTAATATTTAGCTAGCATAACATTTAAAAACTATATAAAAAAATCGAAAGCATAACAATGACGCGTTGAACACAAAAGCCAACGGGATAATGGCCATGAATAAAACGATAAGGAGAAGTTAAATATAACTAGGCGAGGTAAACGGGCGCCCCGGTGCAGAACTAATATATTTTTTTCCAGATGTGACCTTCTGCTCACAGTCCACCCTCCACCCTCCACCTCACACTACTCTCTCCCACCCCCACCCCCTCGCTGCAGCTTCTTCACCCCGGGCGGGACGGGCTTCGAGGCCTTCATCAGCTGGGCCGGGCTCCTGGTGGTGGCAGTGTGCACCAAGAAGGAGTACGCCACGGTCATGCTGCCCGACTACTGCTTCTGCGACTCCCTCTGGGTGAGTCCTCGGCCCCACCCATGCCCCCCCCATGCCTCACCCTCGCTAACGCTAATATCGCGACTATTGTGACGATGGCAGCTGGCACACGTTTGGTTTTCGTTCGGGATGTTGTGTGAAAGACTGCTTCAGGACTATCGTGACTATTGTGACTATCGCTACGATGGTTACGTTTTGGTTTTGGTTCTCGAGTGAAAACTGCTTCGTCTCTCGATGCGTTATGCCCTCAGCCTTTCTTAAAGAACTATCGTGACTATCACGCGAGTATTGTGACAAAGCACGTATTGCTTTAAGGTTTTTTTTGGGATGTTGTGTGAAAAACTGCTCCCTGTTTGAGACATTATTTCCTCAGACTTCCTTCCCTCATAGACTATCGTCTATTAGGATTATCAAGTTTATTGGGATTACCACGACTACTGTTACCATCACGATCATGGATACTATTGTCATTATCGCTCAACTGTCGCCCTGTTATTTATAACCCAACTATCGTCACTATAGTTACCAATATGCATGTCCTCTGACCTGTGTAATGCATGCTGCCTGGCTTCCAGGACGACACGTCCTGAAGATGAAACGACACTACTTGAACCACAGCCTAACTCAGCCTCTCAAGGACTGTGTAGGCCTGCGTTTGGCAGGGACGACGTGATGACAACAACGCAGTCAAATATAGAAATACATGGGGAGGTTCAAACCCCAAGAGATTTAGAAAGGAAGAGTCTCCTTATATCTCACGGGCTAACTGTATAAATATCAATAGAACAGAAGGTGGTCCGAGGGCCATGTTACCGGGAGGATACCGTAGGTTCTCGTTTGGATAAACATGAAGCGTAACCCGAAACACTGAAGTCAATTCTTCCCATCGGCGCCACCTCTGGTGAAACGCAGATCAAATGGCTCTCTCTGATTGGGTGATATTGGTCCCAGTGGAGGCTGGTTAACCGGTTTTTATGCTATTACATTGCTATTATATTGTAATCGCTATTGACTATTTAGTCTTTTAGCGGACGCTTCCCTCTCCCGAGCAGCACACAGCGAATTCAACTAGGTGGGGGGTGAGGGCACCTTGCTCAAGGATGCAGACATCGGGAATCGAACCCAGGAGCTTTTGATTTTGCGCGGGGGTATTTGCTGGATATCGTCCTAGCTAGTCGTGTCACGTTTCAACGGGTCACGTTGAAACGTGACTCCACAAGACCAAAAAAACAACAATGGCTGGTGTTTGCGTCCAGACTCTGGTGCCAAACAGCGTTTGGTTCCCTCGCCGCCGTAACACTGTGATGTCGTCTCCCCCCCCCCCCCCCCGCAGCACAGCGTGGGCGTGGTCCACGTCCCGGGGAAGAGGCCCTTCGGCCAGAGCCTGGTCTACATCTACGTGGACGGGCAGCAGAAGCTGTCGGCCCCCCTCAAGTACCCCGTCATGACCGAGGTGATCCACGGGGAACCGCGGTGATCTATTGACCCCTAGCAGCAAGTTGAAAATTATAACGTAGAGTATATCATAGCTCTGATTTATATCCTGGTGTATGAATATGAGTGATTAAAGTTAAGTATTTGGGCTAAATCGACTGGGGGACGCGAACTAGCAAAGCCTGTGCAGGGTTGGGTGGTGTGAGTGGGAGGGGTTTAGGGCGTGGCTTGTAAACAAAAGAGAAAGCGAGGTACGCACCGGCCTGCATGTGATCCTATTTGATCCAGTCTGTGATGGGGTCAGGTTTTGATTGGTTACATAATTGAAATCCCTATCGATTTGACTGTGACTGTAGACGTGTCTGGATTATTCTAAGCGTCGAGCGTGTTGAAAAGGTCACACAGTTAACTCTTGTGTGGCCTTTAACCCTTACGTTAACCTTTGTGTGACCTTTAACCCTGACGTTAACCTTTGTGTGACCTTTAACCCTGACCCTGATGTTAACCTTTGTGTGACCTTTAACCCTGACGTTATCCCTTGTGTGACCTTTAACCCTGACGTTAACCCGTGTTTGACCTTTAACCCTGACCCTGACCTTAACCCTTGTGTGACCTTTAACCCTGACCCTGACGTTAACCCTTGTGTGACCTTTAACCCTGACATTAACCTTTGTGTGACCTTTAACCCTGACGTTAACCTTTGTGTGACCTTTAACCCTGACATTAACCTTTGTGTGACCTTTAACCCTGACGTTAACCTTTGTGTGACCTTTAACCCTGACCTTAACCCTTGACCCCCCAGCCCTTCACCTCCTGCTGCATCGGCTCGGCGGGCCACCGCACCACCACGCCCCCGCCCTCCCAGATCCCCGACCCGCCCTTCCTGACCCCCACCACCCCCTCGGGGCGGACCTCCCTGGGGGGCATCCTGTCAGTCAGCGGGCGGGGCCTGGGGCGGGCTGCTTGGCGGCGGGGGGGCCGGCGGCGGGGGGGCCGGCGGCGGCGGCGCGGCGGCTCGGTCACCAAGCTCATCTCGGCGGGCACCCAGGACAGCGAGTGGGGCAGCCCCACCTCACTGCAGGGCCAGCTGGGAGGGGTGCTGGTGTTCCACGAGGCCCTGCAGCCCGCGCACGTCAAGGCCGTGTGCAGCGCCGGTGAGCTGGGGGTGGGTCTGGGTGGGGGGGAGGGAGGGGAGGGGAGGAAGGAGGAGGAGGAGAAGGATTTGGACATGGAAAACAAAAAGGAGACGAGGAAGGAGCCAGAGGTGGGGGAGGAGGAGGAAGGGAGGAGGAGGATGTGGAGGGGGAGGGAGACGAGGAAGGAGCCGTTGATGGAGGTGGGGGAGGAGGAGGAGGAGAAGGGAGGAGGAGGGAGAGAGGAGCGAGCCGTTGATGGAGGTGGGGGAGGAGGAGGAGGAGGAGGAGGGGAGGGGGACGAGGAAGGAGCGTGATGGAGGTGGGGGGGAGGAGGAGGAAGGGAGGAGGGGAGCTGTTGATGGAGGAGCCGTGGAGGAGGAGGAGGAGAAAGGGAGGAGGAGGATGTGGAGGGGGAGGGGGACGAGGAAGGAGCTGTTGATGGAGGAGCTGGAGGGGGGATGGGGGAGGAAGAAGGGGAGGAGGAGGACGAGGAGGAGGTTGAGAGGATGAAGGGTGAGCAGGAGGAAGATGAGACCCGAAGAAAGGTGGAGGGAGAACGGAACACATTCATTGGGTCCCTTGGAGGGTTACGCTTCTTGAATCTTGATCCGTTGATTCATCTGAGAATACTTTGGTGTCCTTTTTCCCCGCAGGCCCCAACTGCATCTCCGCCTTCAAAGCTCAGGAGGCGGAGCTCGGCGACCTGTCGACCAAACTGCTGCTTCACTATTCGCCCAAGGTAACCACCAATCGGTGAACGGATCGATGGATGACCCCGACCAAAATACACGGGTGTTGTATGGGCTGTATCTGAACTGGCTGGGTGTTGACCGTAGATGTACACTCCTTGGTTCCTGTAAAAGGTTCCCTCGTTCCGCGGTGAGGTTACTGCAGCGGAAACGGTGCATGCATGTCAACTGGTGTTGGCTCTCTTCCCTTCCCCTTTCCAGGCGTGTAGGAACCCCATCTGTCTGGACCTGTCCCCCAACCTGCTCCACGGACGCCTGACCGGCAACAAGGTGGTGAACTGGGACATCAAGGTACTGAGACGCACCCTGTGCGGATGTTAACCTGCGGACACCATGCAGTATAGCGGCGCGATGTCAGCACTCCCGTTAGCTCTCTCTGGTGGCTTGAATCGTGGCTACACGCATAGCTGTCATTTATTCTCGGACGGCAAATGTGGAGCAGTATCAAATGGTTTGTCGAGAACAATTCCCTCGTGGATTGACGTGAGGATGAATGATTTCAATTCGTTAATATCTGGAGGTGAAGAGGAACATCTCGAAAATGAAAAAAACAGTCGTACCGTTTTAAACGGAGAAATGCTCAGGGAGTTGTTTAGAGCAGGGTGTCCGCACATCCTTAAAAAGTCTTACATTCATGTTTATAAATTTAAGGCCTTAAAAAGTCTTAAATTCGTTACAAATGTCAAATGCTGGTCTTAAATACTGTAACTCAAGGTCTTAAATTTGTCGGGGCAGGACTATTTTTTTATTTTTCTCGAGGGACTTTTCAGGAAGGACATGTAGAGAGGCTTCTTTTTTGCTAGCTATTATATAAACGATTATCTGCGTGCTTGCTAGCTAGTCTGTGACAATGGGTAGGAGCAAACTCAACGACAGTTGGCTGGAAGACGTCCGTTTCCGAAGTTGGCTCGCGTCTGTTGCCAACCCCCCACCATCGCGAGTTTTAGTTCTTAAATTTCATTCAAGGTGGTATTAAAAAGGTCTTAAAAAGTCTTAAATTTGACTTGCTGAACCCTGCAGATACCCTGTAGAGGCCCCACCTATCTGCGCCTCTAAAACCCTTTGCCGCCGTGCCCACAGGACATGATAAACTGCGTGGGGGGCCTTCACGTGCTCTTCCCCATCCTGGAGCAGCTGGCCCTGGTGGCCCCCGAGCAGCCCAGCGGCGAGGCCCCCGCGGGGCCCGAGTACATCACCCCAGACGTGACCCCGCCCGGCGACGGGGACTGGGTCATCCTGCCCACCAACCGGGCCTCGGGTGAGCGGCCCGGGCCAATGAGAAGGGGTTCCGGTGATGGGTGTATCTACCTAGTCTTGTTTTTCTAGCCGCCTATTTTTATTCCATCCTATTTTATCTTTTTACCTTTTCACTTGTATGCGAGTATTAATAAAACAACGACACTTCATTACATTTATGTTCAGGGCGTTTAGCAGGCGCTTTTTATCCAAAGCGACTCATAATAAGAACGATTTGTCACTCGCTAGGCTGGCCCATTCCCCCGTATACAACGCGACGGCTAGGGTAGTGTGCGGCACAATGCTCCGTGGTATTTTTAAGTGTCGTTCCGGTTGTGGTTGTAAGGATGTGTGGATGAACGGTGTGTGTGTCTTCCCCCTCGCTCCCCTCAGAGGCCCGTCTGGAGAAGAACCTGGTGGCGTCCTTCCTGCTGGTGCTGAAGCACTTCCTGCAGAGGCACCCCATCAACCAGGAGAGCCTGCTGCATGCGCCACGGAGTGGCCTCCCTGGGCACGCTGCTGCAGAAGGTACCGCCTGTCCTGTCTGCTGCCTGTCTGTCTGTCTGTCTGTCTTCTATGGTCCTGCTCTGGTGCCTGTCTGTCTGTCTGTCTGTCTGTCTGCCTGTCTGTCTGTCTGTATCTATGGCCTCGCTATGGACCCTGCTTGCAAAGGTGCTGTCTGTCTGTCTGTCTGTCTGTCTGTCGTGTCTGTCTGTCTGTCTGTCTGTCTGTCTGTGTTCATCTGTCTGTCTGTCTGTCTGTTTGTGTTCATCTGTCTGCCTGGCTGTCTGCCTGTGTTCGTCTGTCTGCCTGTCTGTCTGTCTGTCTGTGTTCATCTGTCTGCCTGTCTGTCTGTCTGTCTGTGTTCATTCTGTCTGCCTGTCTGTCTTACCTGTCTGTGTACATCTGTCTTACCTGTCTGTGTACCGGTCTGTCTCTCGGTCTAATACATCTTCCATTTCTCTTCAGTTCATTCCTGTTTTCCCTACATACTTGGGTTTATAACTTGTAGTTATCTGTAGAGTACAAGACCTCATGGATCACGATGGGTCCTAAATATCCTGAACCAGTCGGGAGTCACGGTTCTCAACCACGAGCGTCGGACCAATCGCGCGTCAGAAACCGCTGCAAACCCGCAGCACCTTGGTGTTGATTGGTTCCCCTCTGCCCCCCCCCCCCCCTCTAGTTGCCGGCGGGCCGCGTGGACGTCAACGTGCTGGTGGCGGTGCAGCTGCTGGTGGAGCAGGTGACCTACGAGAAGAACCCCGCGCTGCTGCAGCAGCTGCACACCCACCTGCTCTTCAACTGCAGCACCTGGAGCCAGGGGGACTTCCCCACCCGCATCGGTGAGGGGGGGGTGGTGCCAGAAGGGTGGGGGTGGTTGGTGGGTGGTGTCTGGGTAGGTTTGGGGGTCTGGCGGGTGGGTGGTCGTGGGTCACTGGGTGAGGGGGTCTGACAATACAGCACAGAATGTAGGAAATAGAATCAACCACGTGAACAGGAATCAGGATATCAATGACATGCAATTATGGACATCATTTCTAGTTGTATGAACTTTATTTAGCCTACGCTTGCTGCCAAGGCAATTTTCTCAAATTATATTTGCATGCTTGGATGCTTACAGGAAGGCAAAATTGTGTGTGTGTGTGTCTGTGTGTGTGTGTGTGTGTGTGTGTCTGTGTGTGTTTTACACATGAGTGTGTCTCTGTCTGTGTGTGTGTCTCTGTCTGTGTGTGTGTGCGTGTGTATGTGTGTATCTCTGTCTGTGTGTGTGCGTGTGTCTCTGTGTGTGTCTCTCTGTCTGTCTGTGTGTGTGTGTGTGTTTGCGTGTGTGTCTGTGTGTTTTACACATGTGTGTGTCTCTGTGTGTGTGTGTGTCTCTGTCTGTCTGTGTGTGTGTGCGTGTGTCTCTGTGTGTCTCTCTGTCTGTTGTCTGTGTGTGTGTGTGTGTGTGTGTGTGTGTGTGTGTGTGTGTGTCTCTGTCTGTCTCTGTGTGTGTATGTGTGTGTCTCTGTCTGTCTCTGTGTGTGCGTGTGTGTGTGCGTGTGTGCGCGCGTTGCACTTCCCTCAATGTTTTGGTCCTCTGTCGTGTTGTAGGTCATATCCAGTACATGTCCACCGTCGTCAAGGACAACAGGAAACAGTTCCGCAAAAGATTTGGCGTCCAGTTTCTGCTGGACACCATCAGGATGTTCTACGGGTACGGCGGCCAATAGCAGCCTTCGCTTTCCATCACGTGCTTACACAATTAGTACTACTATCCAAAAATCTAGAAATTATACAAATAAAGTAATATTTGTGCTATTTTTGATAAAAAATCTGATGCATAGCTACAATTATTTATTCTAAATTTCACATGAAAAATATTTCTCGAATGTATACAAATATGTTGGGTATTTTCATGTTATTAAATAGGATAGAACATACAAATATTTCAAATTCATCATTGATGAATTCATATACAAACTTTATAAAGCTGTTCACGTCATCATTCATCATCGCATTCAACCAACAACTCTGACCTTTGACCTCCATGACCTCCCGTGCCGCCGCCGTGACCTTTAACCCCTTTACCCCCCCCCACAGGAGGAGCTCTTGCCGGGAGAGCGACATGAGCGAGGAGGACGTGGGCACGGTGCGGGTCTCTCTCTGTGGCCTGCTCAAGTACTACATCAGCAAGGGCATGTCCCAGGAAGAGATGCACAGCATTCTGGGATACATCGCCGCCATCGGGGACGAGGAACAGGTGACCCACCAGTTTTTACGGAGGTGTCCTCATAGGCAAATGACCATATGTGGCTGTCGGTACAGTAAAGATATTCCAGGGTGTCCGCGCATCCTTAAAAAGCCTTAAAAAGTCTTAAATTCATGTTTCTAAATTTAAGGCCTTGAAAAGTCTTAAAAAGTCTTAAATTCATGTTTCTAAATTTAAGGCCTTGAAAAGTCTTACATTCGTTACAAATGTCATATATGCTGGTCTTAAATACTGTAAGTGACTTTTCAGGAAGGAAAAGTCAAAGTTGCTAGCTGCATATATAAACGATTATCTGCGTGCTTGCTAGCTAGTCTGCGACAATGGGTAGGTGCAAATTCAAGGAAGGTTGGCTGGAAGACGTCCGTTTCCGTAGTTGGCTCGCGTCTGTTACCAACCCCCCACCATCGCGGGTTTTGGGTCTTAAATTTCATTCAAGGTGGTATTAAAAAGGTCTTAAAAAGCCTTAAATTTGACTCGCTGAAATCTGCAGATACCCTGGGAAACAAGTACCGAGCGCTAACAATCGCTAGGTGGACCCTTTCCCCGTATGCTGTCAGATCAACCTCAATCCTCCGCCCCCCAAAAAACACCCCGCGCGTTGCAGAACAGGAAATGATGCGTCGCGCGTCGGGGACATCCCGTGATGAAACGCGCTTCCTTCTCTGTCCGTCTGGGCGCCTCTCCTCCTGACCCTTCGCCCCCCTCCCACCGTCGTCCGTCCGTCCATCCGTCCCGGTCTGAGTGTCCGGTTGTATCCCCCTTACCCCCCGCGGAATCACGCTAAAATCATCCTTCGTTTCCCTTTCACGTATCGACAGAAGGTCGCCTTTCCCACGCTCCCCTGTCACTCTACTCTAGGTGCCACATCTCAGCCAATCATTAGCCTCTTAAAGGAGAACAAGACCCTCCCCCTTCGTCCCATGACCGCCCCTTTAAATGAAATATTCGTTCAGTGACTGTAGCTGTAATTAAGGCTGTAACTGTAACTAAGTTTCAACAGGTGTGTCACATCAGTGCCTAATCAGCAGGGGAGTGGGTCACCCCTTTCAGCCAATCAGAGGTTGATATGCGGTAATGTGTTTAACCGAGAGAGGGAGTGGTCCAATGAAAACCAAGTTGAGGTTTGGGCCTCCCTTTTGAAAGAAATGGACCAAATAGAAAACATCTCAGCCCAGTCTGAGGTCATCTGGGAGTTCAGCGTTCCTAAATGTGTTAGGCTGCATCCGAATACCTAGTACATACTATTTCTGTCTAGTGTCTACTACTTGACCATACTACACTTGACTGTGTAGTACGGTCTACAGACATGCGTAGAACGCCGCCGAAACTCCACCGGATGTTTGGAGATGACGTATCTCCCCCCAGATGGCGGAAAAATTGACCTGTTTTCCGTCTCATTACGTTGCTATGATAACATGTCTCTTTCTACGCAAATGGCTCTTGAAATGGATATCTATATATATTATATATATATTATATATATATATATATATATGGAGATGTATATAATGGATATGTTGGTGGTGTCGGGTCAGCCATCTCTTCTTCGTTTGTTACCAGACTCCGGTTGCATTGTGGGATAGCGTAGTGTGGTCCGTGGTTCACTTTGGCGGTAGTATGCATTCGGAAACGACTTCCGTACTACAGAATGCATACTAGAGTATTCGGACGCGCTAGATTTTTCGCATACTACAAAATGCATACTATATAGTATGCAAGTACGAGTATTCGGATGCAGCCTTAGTTAATACTTTGTGACGGACTTGGAATGCACTCGGCCGTGTTCATGTCGGATTACAGCGAGGAGCTACAGGCTTGTTGGCCGGTTTGGCTGCCTGGAAGTGGTGGACGACCACTTTATCGTCTCCTCGTGCTGCGTTCAAGACGTCCTCGGAAAAAAAACTCAGGTCCGACTTGTTCGGGTTTAATTAAACGGTCGTCCAGCTCGAAATTACAGGACAGAAATCCGGGTAGCATTTAAGCGCTCCGACGTGACGTCAGTGACTTCCTCAGGCAGGGTGGCCTTTTTCGTTACTGGCCATGAAATTGTTGGTGTCTGTGGACGTTTTTCATTTGATCTGTAATCCTGCGATATGCGTTTATCATTTTATGTATCGCTATTCATATGGCAATGTGTGGAATAACTGAATAGTTATTTTACACAGTAAGCCGG
>OLKM01001258.1:75292-87792 GCA_900291075.1 Melanogrammus aeglefinus | reverse complement strand
GTGTGTGTGTGTATGGATGTGTCGTGTGTGTGTGTGTGTGTGTGTGATGTGTGTGTGTGTGTGTGTAGATAATGTGGTGAACTATAAGGACCTGATGGCTCTGCTGCAGCTGACCCACCGGGCCAAACCCAGTGTACGACTCATCGTGTGCAAGAGGGTGAGGCGCACACACACACACACACACACACACACACACACACACACACACACACACACACACACACACACACACACACACACACACACACACACACACACACACACACACACACACACACACACACACACACTCTTATCTTATCCGAGGGCATTTACAGTGGATGTTTTATAACATAATGACTTTGACCACAGTGGGCGGTTGGTCATAATAAAAGAGGCTCATCCACTCTGTAGAACTCGTCCACCTCTCTCAAGGCAAAGTGGCCAACGATGACGGAACGAAACCACTGATAGATATCACTATGATCCTTTGTTAGTCAATGAATGCCAATGACGATGGGGGCATATTATGTGACAAACAGGGCATTCGTGTGTTGTGAAGTCCACAAAGTGTAGACAAGTACACGCATATTATGTACTCGGAAGCATTTGCGGAATGTGTTCCCAACTCTTTTGCTATTTAGTATAATATCCTAATACTGTCTTCATTTCAAATTGTTAATTATGTGTAATTGGAGTTCAGTTATGCTTGCAAATCACAAGCATATGAGAATTAAAGGGATGTCATGAGTTTGTTTTATTAGTCAAATGCCAATCGAAAGCCGTCAGTCGCCGACCGCTGACTCTTGCTGCAGCGCAGTGTGCCACCTGGTGGCGTTTTGACGGTACTACAACCGAAAACGGTCAAGTGCTGACCATGGGGTTCGAACCCACAACCTTTAGAACTGGAGTCAAACACTATCCTGCCCCTAATCTAAGGCATGCACCTGAAGTGTGTACCTCATGCACTGCATTCATCACATCACAAAGAGATTAAAAATACTGCAACACAAGAGCAGTGCAAACGTGAATGCAGAAAGTTCCCCCCCCCCCACCCCAGAGTGCTGACGCCTCCCCCCACCCCACCCCCTCTGCCCCCCCCAAGGTGCACCAGCTGCTGCAGACGCAGGCCGACGCGGCGCAGCAGATCGCCAGGCAGCAGTGCTGGCAGGACACCCTGGTTAGGCTCTTCCTGCGGTCGGGCGGCGGCCCCCCCGACGCCATCAGCAACTGCAGCCTGGACCTGGGCCGGTCGGGCGGGGCCGCGCGCCTGGACCTGCCCCTGGATCGGCGGGGCCGCGCGGGGAGCCGGGACCGCCACGGCGGCGGAGAGGAGGACCGGCTGAGCATGGGCGACGGCCGCTCGCTGGACAGCCTGGAGAACGGCGGCGACGCGGCCTCGCTTCTGGACACGCCCTCCTCCTCCTCCGCCGCCGCCACGCCCCGGCCCTCCTGGGCGTCGGGGGGCCGCGGCCCCGGGGGCCTCACCCTGGACCTGTCCCACATCCAGGGCTACGAGGGCGGGGAGAGCGGCGGCAGCACGCCGTCGCCGCTGGACGGCGCCAAGGCCTTCCTGCCGGGGGCTGGCGGGGAGCGGGACGCCACGCCGTCGCTCGGCGACGACAGCTTCCTGTTCAGCGACACCGTCTCGCTGGGGGAGTCCTTCAACGGCACGGAGGTGAGGCGCCGGGGGGGGGGGATGGGGGGGGGTCAGTGTGTTAGCGACCTGTGTCTAGCACTCTGTGTGAGTAGCCTGTGTGTAAACTCCCTCTAGGTTAGCGGTCTGTGTTTTAAATGTGTGTTAGCAGCCTGTGTGTTAGCGCCCTGTGTGTTAGCTGTGTGTTAGCGCCCTGTTGTGTTAGCACCCTGTGGGTTAGCTGTGTTAGCGTCCTGTGTGTTAGCGCCCTTTGTGTTAGCACCCTGTGGGTTAGCTGTGTTAGCACCCTTTGTGTTAGCACCCTGTGGGTTAGCTGCGTTAGCACCCTGTGGGTTAGCTGTGTTAGCGCCCTGTGTGTTAGCGCCCTGTGTGTTAGCACCCTGTGTATTAGCTTTGTTAGCGCCCTGTGCGTTAGCTGTGTTAGCGCCCTTTGTGTTAGCTGTGTTAGCGCCCTGTGCGTTAGCATCCTGTGGGTTAGCTGTGTTAGCGCCCTGTGTGTTAGCGCCCTATGTGTTAGCAACCTGTGTGTTAGCGCCCTGTTTGTTAGCACCCTGTGTGTTAGCTGTGTTAGCGCCCTGTTCGTTAGCTGTGTTAGCGCCCTGTGTGTTAGCGCCCTGTGTGTTAGCGCCCTGTGTGTTAGCTGTGTTAGCGCCCTGTGCGTTAGCTGTGTTAGCGCCCTGTGTGTGTTAGCGCCCTGTGCGTTAGCGCCCTGTGTGTTAGCTGTGTTAGCGCCCTGTGTGTTAGCAGCCTGTGTGTTAGTGCCCTGTGTGTTAGCAGCCTGTGTGTTAGCGCCCTGTGCGTTAGCGCCCTGTGTGTTACCTGTGTTAGCGCCCTGTGCGTTAGCGTCCTGTGTGTTAGCGCCCTGTGTGTTAGCAGCCTGTGCGTTAGCGCCCTGTGTGTTAGCAGCCTGTGCGTTAGCGCCCTGTGTGTTAGCAGCCTGTGCGTTAGCGCCCTGTGTGTTAGCAGCCTGTGTGTTGGCAGCCTGTGTGTTAGCGTCCTGTGCGTTAGCGCCCTGTGTGTTAGCTGTGTTAGCGCCCTGTGCGTTAGCGTCCTGTGTGTTAGCGCCCTGTGCGTGCGCTAGCGGCCAGCGTTCCTCAAGGCTTCCTGTCCCCAGCGTGTGGAGGAGGAGCTGTGCGGCATGCTGCTGGACACGGTGCTGTGGGTGATGTGGCGGGGCGTGGAGGGCTCGGACGAGGGGGCGTGGCTGGAGCGCGGCCAGGTGTTCTCCGCCCTCACCAAGCTGGGCACGGCCAATGAGCTGCTGATGCCCGTCGACCACATCAAGCTCCGGTTAGAGGAACACACGCACGCACGCACGTACACAAAGACATGCACACGCACACGTGTGCATAGACTCATGCACACACATGTACGCGTGGACACATGCACACAACCACATGTACGCGTGGCGACACACACACAACACAGCACACACACACGACACACACACACACACACACATACACGCATCGACACACACACACACACACACACACACACACACACACACACACACGACCACACACGACAACTCAACTCACAGTCGACCCCTCCTCCTCCCTTTCTCTCTCCCTCTGTCTCTCTACCTTTACCTCCCCCCCCAGCCTGATGGAGCGCATGCTGGAGTGGGCGGTGGCGGACAACCGGGAGGCGGCGGCGGCGGCGCTGCCGCAGCACACGGAGAACGCGGTGCGGCTGCTGCACGCCGTGCAGGACTTCCTGCAGGCGGAGGGCCTGGTGAGCCCGGCGCTGTGGAGCGACAAGGTGCTGGAGGAGACGCTCACGCTCATGGACTGCCTGATGGTGTGGTACGCCTCGGGGGACCAGTGGCTGCGGCTGTCCCAGGTCGGGCTGCGGCTGCTGCTGGGCTTCATGGCCCAGGAGGACCCCCAGGTGAGCGGGGGGGGGCACATGGGTACCGCACGCACATTAGTACACAAACGTGAGATGGTTATGTGCAGACACGCACGGGCATAGTGGTGGCACGAACGCACCAGCGCGCTGAAACACTCGGTCACACCTCTCTCGCTCTCTTGTTCTCTCTCTTGCTGCATCACTCTCTTTCTACCGTTCTTTACCATCTCTTTCTTCATATCTCTCTCTCGCTCTCTCTCTCTCTGTCTCTGTCTCTGTCTCTGTCTCTGTCTCTGTCTCTCTCTCTCTGTCTCTCTCTCTCTACCTACATCTCTCTCTGTACATCTCTCTCTCTCTACATCTCTCTCTCTCTCTACATCTCTCTACATCTCTCTCTCTCTCTACATCTCTCTCTCTGTCTCTCTGTCTCTCTGTCTCTGTCTCTGTCTCTGTCTCTCTCTCTCTCTCTCTCTTCTGTCTCTGTCTCTGTCTCTCTCTCTCTCTCTCTCTCTCTCTCTGTCTCTGTCTCTCTCTCTCTCTCTCTCTCTTCTCTCTCTCTGTCTCTGTCTCTGTCTCTCTCTCTCTCTGTGTCTCTGTCTCTCTCTCTCTACCTACATCTCTCTCTCTGTGTCTCTGTCTCTCTCTCTCTCTCTCTCTCTCTCTCTGTGTCTCTGTCTCTCTCTCTCTCTCTCTCTCTCTCTCTCTCTCTCTCTCTCTCTCTCTCTCTCTCTCTCTCTCTCTCTCTCTCTCTCTCTCTCTCTCTCTCTCTCTCTCTCTCTCTCTCTCTCTCTTCCCCCCCCTCCCTCCCCCCCCCCTCCCTCCACCTAGGTGTGTGCCATGGCCACGGCCAAGCTCAACGGCATCCTGCAGACCAAGGTGGTGGAGAGCCAGGACGAGGCCTGCTACCTGCTGGGCAAGGTGGAGGGGATCCTACGGCGGGCGCTCTACTCACAGGCCGACGGAGGCGACCACGACGCCACCGCCATCGCCACGGACACCTACTCCTTCCTGGTGCCGCTGATGCGCACGCTGCTGTCCAAAGTCCACCGGCTGCTCTACATGGAGCTGCACCTGCCCCAGCTGCCCGACACCAGCGGCGGGCCCACCTTCTTCGAGGACTTCCAGGCGTACTGCCGCTCGCCCGAGTGGCGCGTCTACCTCGACAAATACGTAAGTCCACCTCCCCGGCGTGTCTACTTCGACAAATCCGGAAGTCGTGACTCCGGCGCGTTTACCTCAACAAATACGGAAGTCCAACTACAGGCTTTGGAGAAATACGTTACTTGTCTCGTTTGTGCTTGACAAGAACAATGTACTCGCGCACGTTTATTCTGACAAATATCTCGCCACAATAATATGTTTACTGTAATAAATATATAAGGTTGCGTTGTTAAAATGTAAACTTTAATGTTTTGACTAAATGAACGGTAACTATAGCAAAAACATTATGAACTTTTGTCAAATCGCAGACTAAATCGTAGACCACCTTTCAAGGCTAACTGTCCAGTCATCCTGCGTTAAGAAACCCAAATGTTTTCGAGCAAACTGTCGTCCCGAGAACCGAAGGTCTAACGGCGTTTCTACCGCAGATCATCCCGTACATGAAGCAGTATGAGATCGAGACCTTCAGCCAGGGCCACGAGACCATGGCGCTGTACTGGAAGGAGTGCCACGAGGCCTACATGGTGAGCCTCCACCGGAGGGAGCGGGAGCGCGGGGAGAGCAAGATCCGCTTCCAGGTACGCTCCAACTCCGGGACTAAATCACAATCAGAATCTCTCTATATGTTGAACATGGTACACATTTTTTTAAATGTCATCCAGGCATGCGATTCACAACAAATTTGAAATGTATAATAAAAGGTGAAAAGTATATAACAAAGATGAAATATACAAACAATATAAAGATAAAATGTACAGATAAATAATAATAGAAGCTGAGGAAAAAGGTATTGCAAAGTAGTGTTGTTTTTTTTGTAGTGCAAATTGGTACATTCAGGATGTTTTTTAAGGTGCTTGTGAAATAGTGGCCCGGTGAAGAGAAGTCGGGGGGCCCCCTGCTTGAGCTGCTGTCCCCGGGACTCGACCCTGTACTAGCGGTTTGACGACGAGAATGAGGGATGTTTAACACTGTGTATCCCCCTCGACCCCCCCAGGAGCAGTTTGTGGAGCCCTTCTCGCGCCGCAGTCGCCAGGAGAACCTGCGCTACAACAGCATGCTGAAGCAGCAGCACAGCCAGACGGCCGCCGCCCTCCGCCAGTGGAAGGCGGCCCGGCGGGGCCACGTCTGTGAGAGAGGCCCCTGGGCCGACAGGTACCCAGCGTCTGTTTTAGAGTTATCTGTTTTCTCGCTCGTAAAGTTGCGTAGATTACCCTCATGAAGTAGCTCGAGGTAACAATATAAGGTATGGATATCACCATATCATATCACTTGCCCCCATATACCCCCAAATTGATCGCTAGCTAGGTAGCTAGCTAGGTAGCTTGAAGGTAGCTAGCTCGGTAGCTTGACGGTAGCTAGCTCGGTAGCTTGAAGGTAGCTTGAAGCTCGGTAGCTTGACAGGTAGCTTGAAGCTAGGTAGCTTGAAGGTAGCTTGAAGCTAGGTAGCTTGAAGTGTAGACTTGAAGCTAGGTAGCTTGAAGGTAGCTAGCTTGACGGTAGCTAGCTAGGTAGCTTGAAGGTAGCTAGCTAGGGTAGCTTGGCGGTAGCTAGCTCGAGAGGGATTGTTTTTAAACCTTCATTCCCTGGGGTCGCTAGGCAACAGGACGAGATGCACTGGCGGGTGTCCAGCGCCGAGAACTACTCGCGGATGAGGCTGAAGCTGGTCCGCGACTACAACTACGACCCACACCGCGAGGCCAGCGCGCTGCGCGACAACCTGGGTAACTACCGGCCACCCCTGACGACCCTACGACCGAGTTGAGACACCAACGATCAACGAAAAACACTAGATCTGGGGGCGTGGTTAAATGTGTGTTTGACGTTAGCTATGTGGTTTCTCTATACATATACATTTAAATTTACATTTAGGGCGATAAGAGTAAGGTCGCTTTTATCCAAAGCGACTTACATCGTTTTTAATACACATATTGACACACCGACCGGCAGAGTCAACCATGCAAGGCGACAGCCAGCTCGTCAGGAGCAGTTCAGGGACACATCAACACTCAGCTAGGAGGAGCTGGGGATTGAACTAGCAACCTTTTAGGTTACAAGGCAACTCCTCCACCTCCTGAGCTAAGCCGACCCTCTATAACCAGACTGCTTTTGAGTTCAAGTTTCCGGAAGACGTTCTTCTCTTTGTCACTGTTTATGAAGTATGTGTTGAACCGGTTCTGGCCTTGAGACATATTCTGGCCTCTTAATCCTAATTTGTGGAGGGCTGTTATTTTTTTCTATTTGTCTGTCTGGAACGAGTGAACCTCAAGCTATCGATGGCCCAGATGCTGCTTTTGAGGCCATTGCTCCAGACAACCTCTCTCTCCCCTTGTCCCGCTGTCACGCCCTCATTCTTTGTCAAGTTTATTCTGAATTCTTTCTGTCTGAAACTTTTCAATGTATGTATTAACTTTGAAAGAAAAAAAAAGTTAATAGGAAAATGTGTATTTGGCTAATGTTAGCATTAGAGCAATAGCTCACTCTGCTTATGTGAGAATATTAATGTAATGAAAGTTGAACTACTGAGGTTGATTAAACCTTGATATGGTGGTGACCCACCTCCAACTGGGTCACGCTCCAGTCCAGGTCTTGACCATTTGAGGAACCACTTTCATGCTTTATCTCTCACTCCCTCACTCCCTCGTTCACTCACTCACTCACTCACTCACTCACTCACTCACTCACTCACTCACTCACTCACTCACTCACTCACTCACTCACTCTCACCCCCCCAGGCGTTCAGCAGCAGCGGGTGAACGCTGAGTCCCTGCTGCTGGAGGCGGTGAAGCAGGTGAAGGTGAGCGACCTGGAGGACGACATCCTGGACCTGCCCGAGGAGGACCCCGCCGACCGCCGCCGCCGCCGCCGGCAACAGCCAGCAGTCAGTCCCTCTCTTCTCTCAGCACACTAGGATTACAACAGGGACACAGAGGTTCAACATTCAAAGGGCTTTAGTGGAATCAGAAACGTGCATTTAAATTGCCCTAAAAGTACATTTCCATTGCCTCAAACATACATTTACATTCCCTTAATTGTAGATTTACAAAGGTAAAGACGTACGTTTACATTGCCTAAAGTGTACATTTACATCGTCAAACTCCCAAAAGTGAACATACGGTACAAATGTTTATTTATTTATAAGAATTGAATCAAATTAAAAACACTATAAAATCTAAAAGTATGTTAAATTTTATATTACAATGGAAATGTCGACGTGTATAGAAAGCGATACACAGAAAGTTGATATTTGTTTAGGCTTCTGGAGGGATGTAGTGAGTGGTAGCCTCCACTATGATCCCGCATGTTTCTATGAACAAACCGCGGAAAAGTTGGACCGTTGATGGCATTTTTCCCAATCGGACCAGCAGGAACCCCAATTCCAATCCAACTCGCCGTGGAAACCGAGTAAACATTGCAGACCCGTATGAATCAGTGTTCGAGATATGAGTGTTCCCTCTTCACCTCTTATCAAGTCCAAACCGCTTAACACAAAGCTCCTAGCAATGGGCCCAAGGCAGGATGGGGGAACAACCGTCCACCGTGTGTTCACCGTGTGTTCACCGTGTGTCCCAGGGCCGAGGCGGAGGAGGCGGCCCAGAAGGAGAAGCTGGTCCTGGGGGAGGACTGTGAGCTGGTGACGGTGGTGGACGTGGTGCCCGGCCGTCTGGAGCTCACCACGCAGCACATCTACTTCTACGACGGCAGCCAGGACAAAGAGGAGGGTGAGGAAGCTAACCGGCTAACGGGCAGCATTTTCCCGCTCTTTTTCTTTTCGCATTTATCTTTTTTAGCTAGTTTTAGCGCAACGTGGTTTAGCATTTTTTATTATATATTCGGGAGCCTTAAAATGTTATCGAAAAAATTACACTACCCTTCACCGTCAAGATATTTGACTAATACATAAAGAAAATTATATATTAACGAATGAAAGTTTGACTTCAAGGTAGATGATATCCAAAACGTAACAGCATAATTCAAACAAAGCGTCTCCTTTTTGTATTTTGCTTTTATCTTATGTTACACCGCGGGTTGAAGTTATATCCAGCTCTTTTATGCTAACCCTTTTTCCTTTTTAACGTTAATGGTTCTGCGCCTGGTGTCGCTGCTGAAGGCGTGGGGCATGACTTCAAGTGGCCGCTGTGGCTGATCCGCGAGGTCCACCTGCGGAGGTACAACCTGCGCCGCTCGGCTCTGGAGATCTTCCTCATCGACCAGACCACCTACTTCCTCAACTTCAAGAAGGAGGTGAGCTAGGAACCCCCCTGTGGTCTAAAGAGGGAGGTCAATGGGGAAGGGGAAGTGCAGTAGCACACACTGCACCACAGGGGGTGCTGTGGCTGGGCTTTGGTTTGTGGCGTTGTGTCGCCCTTTAAATCACACGGAACATGGTTCTGTGTGAAACCTGCAAGTACGTTCTCCCAGCAACGACAATGCAATGGAGGTTATCCTAGACTTTTACATTTTTGACCAAAACAAATTCTGATCCTTTTCTGTCACATCCCCAACACACACTCGACTTGCGTCGGTGTGTACACGTGTGTGTAACTGGTGGAGGGTGACCCCTGTTGTGTGTTGTGTGTGTGTGTGTGTGTGTGTGTGTGTCGTGTGCTGTCGTGTGTAATGTGTCGTGTGTGGTGTGTGTGTGTCGTATGTGTCGTGTGTGTGTGTGTGTGTGTGTGAGCTGTGTGTGTGTGTGTGTGTGTGTGTGTGTGTTTCAGGCGCGGAACAAGGTGTACAGCCGCATGCTGCTGCTGCGCTCGCTGGGCGTGCACGCTACCCGATCCCCCCAGGAGCTGCTCAAGGCCTCCGGACTCACGCAGGTCAGAGGTCCAACTGGACGCGCTGTGTTTCTAGTCTCTGTCCGTCTCTCTCCTCCTGTTCTCTCTCTCTGTCTCGCTCTTCTCTTCTCTGGTCTCTGTCTCTCTCTCTCCTCTCTGTCTCTCTCTGTGTCTGTCTGTCTCTCTGTCTGTCTGTCTGTCTGTCGTGTCTGTCTGTCTGGTCTGTCTGTCTGTCTGTTCTGTCTGTCTGTGTGTGTGTGTCTCTTCTCTCTCTCTCTCTCTCTCTCTCTCTCTCTCTCTCTCTCTCTCTCTCTCTCTCTCTCTCTCTCTCTCTCTGCTCTCTCTCTCTCTCTCTCTCTCTCTCCTCTCCTCTTCTCTCATCTCTCTCTTCTCTCTCTCTCTCTAACAAGACCACCCTGTTCTCTGTATTTAACGACGGACTCGCTCACACCCCCCTGCCGTGCCTGGACCGTCCTCTCTGTGTTTGCGGCGATGCAGAAGTGGGTGATGAATCGGGAGATCTCCAACTTCGACTACCTGATCCAGCTCAACACCATCGCAGGGCGCACCTACAACAACCTGGCCCAGTACCCAGTGGTACGTTGCTCGCCATCGGCCCGTAGCACGGTCCTGTACCGCGTGGTATCACGATATATAAATAGGAATAAACAGTGGTCCCTCAAAAGGGTTTTCGATTGTCGGCCCAAACGCACATTCACACACCGACGACAGTAGCCATGTTTCCATCCAAAGCGATTCGCATTACTGGGCAATGCGCATTGAAAAGAAATTCGAATCATGTGTGTTTTCGATCAAAAGAACGGACTTTGGTGAAAACTAGAAATTCGCGCAAGTTTTCTAAGTCACGCGAGACTTTCCGCGGGTTGGCATGGCAACCAGCCTGTAAACATCCGTCGTTCGTCGAAGCAGTCGGGCGTGAAGTGCGCTGCTACGTCACACTTGATTTCGCATACAGCTGTTTCCCATCATATCCGAATCAACCAAAACCCGGCATTAGCGAGCGTTATTTCTATTTTGTGCGGATCAGGGCGATTTATTTAATGCGAAATCACGGCGTTTTCATCATTCATTTCCCGATGCGATACATCCAGATGCGCATCTAAACAGCTGATGGAAACGCACCTAGTGTCAGCCGTGCAAGGCATCAGCCGGCTGTTCTGGAGCAGCAGCTAGGGGGAGGTGTACTCGAACTAGCAACCCTCCGGTCGCCAGTCAATCCCCATCTCCTCCTATACAACGTATACCGCGTGTGTGGTGCTATTATTCATGCCCCTGGGTCTCGCTGGGCTTCCCTGGTGACATAAAGGGTTAGAGAAACCAGGGAGCCGTACCAGGGCTGCTCGGTTATGGGGGGGAAAAATCACAATCACGATTATTTTGGTCGAAATTGAAATCCCGATTATTCAAAGAATTATTTTTTTTGAGTTTGAAAACATGTTGTGTTTATTCAGCGTGTCTCTCCCAAGAAAATCTTTGTAACGGAGAACTTTGAAATCTCGCCTTCAAGAAATACGCAAAATGGTCACAAAGAAAATGTTCTAATCTATAATGATAAACAGATATGTATCCAGCTGTTCTGCCCTTTCTATAAAACCTTAAAAATAGTATTTTAAAATAAATAAATAAAATCATCGAAAAACTTGATTATGTTAATTCTGTGACCGTTTGACGCTAAAAGCTAAATCGGGATTCCATTGTAGTTCTAATGATTTAATATTTCATGTACAATTGATTTGTAACAATATATTAGCCTTACAGTACAGTTGTATTATTAATGTTTGAGTCATTGATCAGGCTGTGGTGCGTGTGTGTGTGTGTGTGTGTGTGGTGTGTGTGTGTGTGGGTGTGTGTGTGTGTGTGTGGTGTGGTGTGTTTTGTGTGTGTGTGTTGTGTGTGTGTGCTGTGTGTGTGCCTGTTAGTTCCCCTGGATCCTGTCGGACTACACCTCTGAGGAGCTGGTCCTTGACGACCCCCGTGTGTACCGGGACCTGTCCAAGCCCGTGGCGGTGCTCAACGAACGCAACGCCAAGGCCGTCCGGGAGAAGTAGGCTCTCCTCCGTCGCCCCCTCACCCAAACACCACCCACCCCCCCCCGTCAGCGCACCACCCACCTCATGACGGGAGCCTCCATCGGTTCGGTTTAGGAGTCGCAAAGTCCGACTTCTGAGCCAACTTTTACCGTTAAAATGATTGATGCCCATTTTATCATGACGATATTAGTTTTAAAAATGCACGTCGAGAAAACGGCAACAATGAGTCGTTTGTGAAAGGTAGACGACGGTAGATATAAAAACATCATGTATATTCATTTATTTTGGTCTAGCTCATGTCACCTCTGGAGACCTATGACCCAGTTGACCTCTGACCTCTGACCCCTGACCCGTCCCCCAGGTACGAGAGCTTCGAGGACCCCACGGGCACCATCGACCGCTTCCACTACGGCACCCACTACTCGAACGCGGCGGGCGTCATGCACTACCTGATCCGCGTGGAGCCCTTCACCTCCCTGCACATCCAGCTGCAGAGCGGCCGGTGAGTCCGGGGGGGGCCACCATCGCCGCTTATGAGTTTTGGGTCGCGTGCTTTTTTTTTTATTATAACCCATGCGTGCACACGCAGCAATAAGGGGTGGAGAAGAGTGGGGGTGGAGTAGAGTGGGGTTGGAGTAGAGTGGGGTGGAGTAGAGTAGAGTGGGGGTAGAGTAGAGTGGGGTGGAGTAGAGTAGAGTGGGGTGGAGTAGAGTGGGGTGGAGTAGAGTGGGGTGGAGTAGAGTAGAGTGGGGGTGGAGTAGAGTAGAGTGGGGGTGGAGTAGAGTAGAGTGGGGGTGGAGTAGAGTAGAGTGGGGGTGGAGTAGAGTAGAGTGGGGGTGGAGTAGAGTAGAGTGGGGTGGAGTAGAGTAGAGTGGGGGTGGAGTAGAGTAGAGTAGAGTGGCGTGGAGTAGAGTGGGGTGGAGAACAGTAAGGGTGGAGAACAGTAGGGGTGGAGAACAGTAGGGGTGGAGTAGGGTGGAGAACAGTAGGGGTGGAGAACAGTAGGGGTGGAGTAGGGTGGAG